>ML299250.1:71161-81758 GCA_005239495.1 Nicotiana undulata
CGGCCGAAATCCGGCGACCCCCATTTCATCCGGCCAAACCTTTTAACGGGTATTCTTCCTCCTTCCTTATTATTTTACGCATTAAAATCAAAGCTTCACGTTAGATACTATTCTAGTTCATTTCAATTCAGGTTATTTCTTTGATTTCTTTTTTTTTCTGTTTTCCTTTTGATTTGTTGTTTTCATGGACTTCCAGTCCTTAATTGATTATATAACTAAGGGAACCATGAAGGACGAACCTAGATTAAGTGTTGCATGTTATTAAAATCGAAACTCAATCTTAATCGTTTCTTTAGGCTATTTCAGTTTATCTAATCTGCTTTCTTTCCTTTTCTGTTGGTTTTTCTGATTGTCTCCTTGCTCGTTGATGAACTATTCTTAATATGTTCTTGTTTGACTAAGAAGAACCAAAAGTAACAAGATGTTAAACTTAACGGTATAGTTTTACAATAAAACTGTATGTTGTAGTTCCGTCTTGGCTTTTTCTGTTGAACGAAACCTGCCTCTAATCATTTGACACCATTAGGATTAGATTTTGTTTCGTTTAATTGTTCCCTTAATTAGTTTTAAAACCCTATTTTAAGTTATCATGTTTAGTTCAATTCGACTTGTCGATTAACGACCAGGGTAATCACGCTTGTTAGTATATGTTAACTGTTTATGGTGGATTAATTAGTACGGGTTAGTTAGTTAGTTTTTTAATAGAGTAACTTAAGTTGCAGACTTGTTCATTGTGACTACTATTCTGAATATTACTCCCTCTTCCACTTGAATATGTTAATCATTGAGACCGTCAATCAATCAATTAGGTACTTATTGATTGGGTAATTAGGAGGTAATTACACTCGACTAATTAAATATACCTTTAAATTATAATAACTAGTAGTATAAGTAAAACTAACTCCAAGGACCTAATTAACTTCCTTTAATCAGCCTAGGATCCTAAAATGATCAAAACAGGTTAAAAGTCAGCTTTGTAGGATTAATCACTCAATCGACTAGAGTTAATAGGTAAGCCTAATTACGCTATTGAATTTGCTTAAACTAATTAACTCAATTGACTGCAGTTTTGATTCTAGTAATTAATCAATTCAAGTAAACTAATTAGTCCATAAAGAATTAGTCACACTTAAACTAGTAGACATAGTCAAAAGGTAAGATAACTAGGCTAACAGCTTAGTCGACCTAAGTCTCAGATAACTAGCTAAGACCAATTAACTAAGTTTAAGAACAAATGGTCACTCAGTCTCACATTTAAATGATTTCAAACTCATTCAACCTAGAAACTGATTTAGGTAGCCTTTTAAGTAATTAACCAAAGGGAAATCTGCTTAGGATAATCAAGTTAGGCTTTATTAACTGAAACAAACTTTTTAACCTAAGTTAAGAAAATGGGTTGACTAACCTTAACTAAGCCTAAGTTAAAACTGATTATTAAATAATTTAAACCTAGCCTTGATAATTGGTTAAGTCTTTGATTTTAAGTAAGCAAAGTGAATTAACTTAACTAAATCATTGGGTTTAAGTTAAAAAATTAAATTAATTAATTAACTTGAACATAGGTAATTAATATGAAACTAACCCTAAACTCCTAATCTAATTATTCGACCTAACCTTAGTTAAGAACAACTAGTAGTCACCTAATGGACATAACTAGTGTTGGTTAACTAGAGTTAAATAATAACCCAAGTAAGTAACCATGGTTACCTAATGGTAAATATATGGACTTCAAAGGGTATATTAGGTAATGTATAGTAGAAAATCAGATTTTTTAAGGGTAAAAAAAAAAGTCTTTTAAAGGGTAGGAAGGGTCTAGAATAGGGGCAGCTGTTCCAAAAGATAAAGGGGACAGCTGCCTTATGTACTATTTGTACTATTTTTCAGCTTTTGGATAGGGAATATTCCAAGAAATATCCCAGTCCCAAATATATTATAAATAGACCCCTTCCCTCTAGAAAAAGGGGGTGGAACATCTTTTTTTTAAACAGAGGGCTCTCTATTAGCTGCTGAAAAAGACAACAGTATTTGGATTTCAAAAAAAAAAAAAACAAGTTCACAAATAGATGGCCTAGTTCAATTTCTATCTTCTCTCTTTGGATTCTGATTTCTAGAGGTTCTTTTTTAATATTCATATTCAAAATTCTGGGATGATTGCTGCTGGTTTTACTGGTTCTGCTTGGGTTTCTTCTGGGTTTTGTTGCTGCTGCTGAATCTCTCTTCTTCTATTGTTTCCTGTCCCCACTTGGCCTTTATTTGGTCAAGTCCTTTTCCTGGTTTTCTCTTTTAAGGTATGTTACAGTGAACTTTATATAAAATGTATTGAATCCAGAACTTGTATTAAGCTTGTTGGTTCGTGTTGTGCTTTCTTCAAGAATATGTGAATTTGAATCTTCTCATCCTCTTTTCTTAATGTAAAAAAAAACTGAAGTGAAGTTATTATTACCCGAGTGTATGTGTGCAACTCTTGGAATCTTCTTGTTTATTTGCTGAGTGTCTGTTAGTAAGTTAACATTTGGTAGTTAGATGGTAATCCCATACGTGTGTTAGCATAAATTGCACTAGGGTAGATGAGTTTGACTTGTTGATAGTCAAATTTACCCCATATTAAGTGCTTAAACGTTAATATAGCTGACTGAAGTTTACCCTTCAAAAGGGACACAAAGTATGTAGTAAAGTATGGCGTTAGAGTGAGGAGTCTGAACCCTTGAATGGTCAGATTTTTCCCCTCTAAGAATGCCTAAATAATTAAAGTTCTCATATAGTTTGAAATCTTGTTATGTATCAGCACTAGGGTAGATGAGTTTGACTTGTTGATAGTCAAATTCACCCCATATTAAGTGCTTAAACAGTAGCCTATCATCCTTTGAGGATATGAAATGAGAAATCAACAAAGGCTATAGAATGATGAATCTGAACCCTTCAAATGGTCAGGTTCACTCTCTAAGGAATGCCTAAAAAATCGAAGTCATCGTATGAAGTGAATGCCACAGAAGATGACTGTCATGGAGTTGAATCTGACCCCTTCCATGGTCAGATTCATCTCGCAGGCATAAGACACTATGGTAACCACATGAAGGTCAAAGTGAACTTGACTCCCCTATAGTCAATACTCTTTCCAGAATGATAACTAAAATCCCTTGGCTAGAATATCTCCAGGTACTCATATTGAGATTAACCAAAAGGTATCTAAATAAAGTAGTAACAATTTCGAGTTTTTATGTATTTTAGGAGTAGCTCTGTATTTCTTAGGTTTGTAATAGATGTTATTAGTATAAAGCGGCACCCAAAAATCTGAATCTGACCCAATGGCCAGGTTTATCCCAATTAAAGGTGCTAAAATATTTATTAAGGTTGTCCCATTTAAAAATAGCATTAAGAGGACTGGACCTGACCCCTCCACAATGGGCAAATTCACCCTCTATTGATGCATAAGAGTGCAGGGTTGTTGAAGACTCAATAGCAATTGCAGATCTCCACGGAGGCTGCCATTAGCCTCCAATCGATCAGTTTAGTCCCATTTATAGCACAGTGATGTAATAGTTATTTATTAGACCATCTATACATTTATTTTATGTTGTAATAACTTGGACTGGACATTGTAAATTTAATCTTCAAGTCATCATTTCTGCTTATTAGCGTGCCAGCTTAGAAAATTTAAAGTCATATTTTTAATAGTTTTAAACATGTTAGTCTTGTTTCCAGCTATTCTTTTTCTTAAAATACTGATGTAGTATGATGATTAATACTTATTCGAAATTGAGAATGCCTTCTTTATTGTCAACACCTCAGTCTGTGTAACTTGTATCAAATCTGTCGATTTCCTTCATATGTCGAGGCTACTTTCTAAAAACAAGACAGCACTGTTTAGTGGTCAAAACGGTACTAATTATCCAAGTCTGATTCTGGTTATTTACGTTAAGGTTGCTAGGTAGCTATTTCTGCTGAGTATTCTGATTAAGTCATGCTTGGCTAAATTGTCTGAACTACCTGATCTATGAACTAATCACAATTAGGATTGGCCAAAAGAATTGAAACAATTTGGGGCTAAAATATGAACTAGTTACAATTAGGATTGGCCAAAAGAGTTGAAACAATTTGGGGCTAAAATATGGCCATAGCCCGAAACACGTTGTCTTTAGACTAATGAAACCCACTTCTAGGCAATCCTTTAGGTAGAAACATGCCTTTAGTTTGAAATTGGATAAAAATCGACAATTACCTCAAAATTATCCTAAACTACACTCGGGAGTGGCAACTCATGCCCCGACTCTCGACTCAAAACATTAATAAAATATACATGGTAAATCACGGGTGCATTTCATGTGACGTGTTTGGCCATGTGCGCAAAAATAACGAGTGCACGTCATTGTGACTTGTTTAAGATAGATCCATAAAACGTCCTAATTGATCCTAAAAACTACAACGCTCTTTCAAAAAATAGAAAACATAAAGAACGATCGAATATTGCCTCAAATAGGAATTATAAATTGTCATGACCAGTAGTCTTGACCACATAATATGCACTCGGGTGCGACAACTCATGTCCCCGACCTCAACTTAAAACTATATTAAAATCACGTGTCGCAATTACGGGTGCATTTCATGTGGCGTAATTGTAACATGTACAAAGGCATAACGGGTGCACATTCTCGTGACTTGTTTTCAAGATAAATTCATACTTATCAAAAGCGGCTAAATTTCAAAGAGTTTAAATATGCAATAGGCTAGAACACGTAAATAATCAGATAATTTAGGCCAAATAATAATAGTTAAGCGACCGTGCTAGAACCACGGAACTCGGGAATGCCTAACACCTTCTCCCGGGTTAACAGAATTCCTTACTCGGATTTCTGGTCGCAGACAAATCAAAACAGAGTCAAATCTTCCTCGGTTTGGGATTTTCAAAACAAAACGGTGTCCCGGAGCATCGTCAAAAATCCGGGTGGTGACTCTGAAAAATAATAAATAATCCCAAATTCGAATAATGTCACTTTAATTGGAAAAACTCCCTCATTACCCCTTCATCAATACGGGGGTAGTAAAAAAGGAGGTGTGACAGCTCTGGCGACTCTGCTGGGGAAATGTCGAACCCAGAACTTATGGTTCAGGGTTCAAGAATTCGAGCTTATATAACTTTTATATTTTGGCTTTTATTATCTGATTTTACGTGTTTAAACCTTATGTGCTAAATGCCTCTTTTTACCGCTTTGATATTATCTGAACTGCGTATAAAACTGTGTCGAAACCCTTCTTCTCTCTGAGTCTTCTAAATCATCTGGGAAGTGTGCACTTCGTGTGACTTCTTTTCTGTTAGAGTCATCCAAATTTTAGAACGAGGTACGGACAAGTTGCAAAGCCAGTGAAGCTTCTGTATTCCCGGTACGCTGCCCCGACCTCGGCTCGAGCTGTCCGCTCGGGTAAGCCTTGTCTAGAACAAAACCCTTGGGTATAAAGCTAGTATGACATAGCCTCATGCCGGATCCCTAGCAGGAACATTTATTTGCATCACGTGCATTTAACTTAGGGGACTCAACACAGGGGTTGGGTCCGTCTAGGACAGGTGTACCTGAAATAAAAGGCCATCCTGATGCATCTTACGTGCTACTTGACATCTTTTGTTTCGGCATGCATGTTGACCGGCTTCTAGAATTTTTTTTTTTAAAAAAAAGAGAGAGTGCGAGGTAGTTATTCGAAATGTGAAACTCTGTCTATAAATAAGAAAGAAAATAAGCGAATGTCCTCAAAAGTCATGTTCTCCCGGTTCCGTCAAAATCGGCCGAACTACGCGGGTCTGATTCTCACCGGATGTGAGAAACGTAGGCAAACCTCATCGGTTCCGGCCCCCCTATTACAAAAAAAAAATCCAAAAATATTTTTCGTTTAATCACTTTTTTTTGGAAGTCTTCAAATAGAAAAATTAACCAAAAATATTTTTTTTAGAAGTCTTTCATTTGAAAAAGAAGACAAATCAAATTAAAATCCCAAAAAATATTTTCTACCTTTTTATTTTTCACAATTTTCAAAAAAAAAAATCAAAAAAAGAAAATCCAAAAAAAATATAATATATTTTCCTTCCTCTTATGAAAAGTCTTTCGTTGAGACCCTAATTTTTAAAAATCCAAAAACATTATTCTTTAATTCTCTCCTGAAAAAAAGAGCCAGAAATATTTTCCTTCCTTTTTGAAAGCTTTTATTCAAAAACAAAAATAAAACTAGGTAAAATAATCAATCAAAATAGAAAAAAAATATTTTTCCCTCCTTCAGAAATATTTTTCCAAAAGAAACAAAAATTTAGAAGAAAAAAAAGCGAAATCTTTGTCTTTCTTTAAAAAATCCGTCTTTTGAAAATGTAGAGGCAACATTCGAAATCCAAAAATATTTTCTTTATTCTTAAAAGAAAGGTGACAAAAGATGAAATTCAACAAAAATATTTTCTTCTTACTTTTGAAATTCTCAAGGTTCAAAACAAAAGAAAAGAGTTTTTAGAAGTCTTTCATTAAAAAAAAAATATTTTCACCATTTATAAAAAATAAAAAAAAATAAAAAGTCTTTTGTCCCTGGAAAAAAAAAATCAAATCAAAAATCAAAATCCAAAAATACAAGTTTCCTTTATCTTAAATTAGTTTCCCCAAAAGTTCAACAAAAAAAGAAAAAGAAAAAGTCAAATCAAAATCCAAAAATATTTTCTTGCTTTTAGAAGTCTTTCTTTCAAATATTTCAATCAAAATATCAAAAAAAAAAAAAGTCAAAAAATATTTTCTATCTTCTTTTAAAACCTTTCTTTCAAAAATTCAACAATAAAATAAACGAAATTAAAAAAAAAAGAGTTAGCTTTTTTTACTCCATTCTCAATCTTCCTGAACTACGCAAGATCTGATTCATGCGGCGTCATGATACGTAGGCGATCCACATAGGATTCGATCATAGCCAAAAAATAAATAAATAAGAAAGTGAAAAAAAAGTGAGTTGAAAAATAAAGAAAAGAGTGAAAAGAAAGTGAAAAATAGAGCGAAAAAGGAAAAAAGAAAAAAAAGAGTGACAAAATAACTGAGAAAAACAAAGAGCGAAAATAACAAAAAGAGAAAGGAAAAGAAATCGAGATATAGAAAATTCAAGAAAAAAAGGAGAGATAAAATCAGAAAGGGACATTTAAAAGCCGGGATGAAACACGCAGCCGTTCGAATACATGGTAGAAGCATTTAACTGTTAGGAGCATTGCATCCGCAATATACGATTTCCTACATGTTATATGTCTCAAACTAACCAGGTTGTTGTATGTGCAAAAGAGAGCCAAATTTTCGTGGTTGGTTTTGTTGGTAGTCCGGTTTCCCATCCTTCACAAGTCCAAAGGTAGAGATGACCTTCGTCGGTAATCTGCCGATCATCGGTCCTGAGGACAGCCCCTCATCGGCTATTCCGCAGCCGGAATCAGCAACTGCTGAAGAAAATAGAATGTTGCGTCGCCGCATGTTGGAAATGTGGGACGCCTGGTCTAACGACAGGAAACTGCCAAGTGTAATCCCTGGTTTTCTTGGGTTGATTCCCGTTTCAGATGGGCTTCCCAACATCCTTGTGCCCAACCCACTCATCTCATATGGGCATCCCCTAATGCCGTCTAATGGCCCCGGAATGCCTTCTGTGGATCACCCCCAGGCGCCGGATCCAAGGGCACCGCCAACAATGTTCGTTGTGCCACCAATCTCAACTACGGCACATCCAACAGTGCCCAGGCAAAAATCATACCCTCAGCACCCGCAATATGAGTCTCCCAGGTGTCAGCAAAGAACAATGAGAAACCCCGAGCAGGAAGAAATAGCTCGAAGGATGAGAAGCATAGAGCAAAGCTTAAAAAACATTCAGGGTTTGAGTGGTCAGAAGAGTCTCTCCTACTCCAATTTATGCATGTTTCCACATGTTCACCTGCTGATTGGTTTCAAGATGCCAAGGTTTGGAAAATATGACGGGCACGGAGACCCAATAGCTCACTTAAACGATATTGTAACCAGCTGAGGGGTGCTGGTGGAAAAGATGAGTTGCTAATGGCCTATTTAGGAGAAAGCCTCACCGAGATCGCTTCTGAATGGTATATGGATCAAGAAATCACTCATTGGCATGTGTGGGACGATATGGCCCGAGACTTTGTCCGCCAGTTCCAATATAATGTGGACATTGCTCCCGACAGGAATTCTTTGTCCAATTTGAAAAAGAAAGCCGTGGAAAGCTTTCGTGAATATGCTGTCAAATGGCATGAGCAAGCTTCCTGGGTAAAGCCTCCAATGGACGAAGCAGAAATGGTTACGGTCTTCCTACAGGCCCGAGAGGCAGACTACTTCCAGAACATGATGTTTGCTATGGGTAGACCATTTCTGAAGCTATCAAAATTGGGGAGATGGTCGAAAGTGGTTTAGAAACTGGCCGAATTTTGAGTCAAGCTACTTTTAAGGATACATCAGAAGCCGTTCAGAATGGGTCAGGGGGTTTGTTGAACAGAAACGAGATAGAAGATGGAGCTATGATGACTTCGAGCTCGAAGGGGGCCCACAGGGAATTTAACCAATCATATATGCTTCCTAAAGTCTCCCAACACTATTATCCTATCAAGATGATGCAACATATGTCGTGGCACCGCCTCCCTAAGCGGTGATGAACGTGCAATCTTACACGGGGCCTCAAAATTATACCCAAAACCAAGCTCCACTTCCCAGAAATGCCCATCCTTACCAAGCTCCATATAATCCCCAATAAAATGTTCCCCAATACAATCCTCGCCCAAAGGAGCCTTTCCAAAAGAATCAGTTCACCCCTATTGGTGAATCATACTCTATCTTGTTCCAAAAGTTGGTCAGGAGAGGTATGCTACAACCAGTGGCCCCGTACCGGTCGAACCCCGAGTCCCCCTCGCACCGAGCTGATGCTAGATGTGAATACCACTCTGGAGAAGAGGGGCATAACACTGAAAATTGTTGGACTTTAAAAAGAGTAGTGGAAGACCTCATCGAGGTCCAGGCAATAGTGCTTAGGGATGAAGAATACCCTAATATGATAAACAATGCCCTGCCTACTCACATTGGGCCATAGTTGGAATGATTTGGGGAAATGGAGAATTTGATCCGGCACTGAAAGCCATTGCAGCCATTGCCGAGACAGAAGAAAAGCCAAAAAACGGTTGCCAAGCCTGAAAGTTCCCCCTTTAGATGGGAGTCTCGGTAGCCAGTCTTGCTATCCTTTCTGCGTCCGGATTATCTCAGGGTTTGTTCCGGATGTTTTACTTTATTGTCTTACTTTCCAATGTAAACCCTTCTATCTTTAAATTTTTTTTAAAAAAAAGAAAACCCAAAAATTAAAAAAATCAAATCAAAAATCAAAAATCAAATGGAATTAATATTTCATTTTCCAAAAAAATGTTTCTTTTCTTAATCTTGTCTCTTTTTTCTTATGCTACTTTCAGTTCTGTTTAAATGCAGATTTCAATAACATGACATGCCTGCGTACTTCATGCCCAGATCTTAAAACGATGTCAGACTCTGAAATAATGAATCAAAGAGTCAGAATGCAAATGAAGTAAGATCAACGAAATAAAACAATCAGGATAACCAAAGGAAAATTGGTTCAGATTAGAAAGGTCCATACATTACTACAAGAGTACTGCCAAAAGAATGTGCTTGTGCTTGGGGTACATCGAAGAAATTGTCCCCGAAACAACTCTTAACGCAGGTGCAGTCAAAAGATCTTAAAACGCCGTCAGGGTTCGAAATAATAAATCAAGGATCAGAAATGCAAATGAATTTTGGTCAAGGAAATAAAACATTGAATCGGAACAACCAAAGGAAAATTGGTTCAGATTGGAAAAGGTCCATGCATTGCAACAAGAGTACTGCCAAAAGAGTGCATTGTACTTGGGGCTCGAAGAAAACGTCCCAGAAACAACTGTCAACGCAGGTGCAGTTCAAAAGGTACTATGTTCGATCCTCCATATAGTATTAAATGTTCTTTGGTTGAGATGATGAAGGCTTTCATTCTCGCTACTCAAACACTATTACCTTTTTTGCCAACCCTTTGAGCCGGTTACCTTCATTTGATTACCCTCTTTGGAACGTGAAAGTGTTGTTGGAAAAAAAAAAGGAAAAAAAAAGAGCAACAAAGAAAAAGGAAAAAAAACTAAAATGAAAAGAAAATAAAAAGAGAACAAGAAAAGCAAAAGAAAGAGAAAACAAAACAAAATAGAGGAAAAACAAAACAAAAATCAAAGCAAATCAAAAAAAAATGTTTGCCTGAACTACGTCTGACTTGATTCCGAAAGGATACGTAGGCAGCCTCTCCCTGGGGTTCAGTCACACCAAAATAAAAATCCACATTCCCCAAGAGTTTAAACTGGGGCAAGTGTTGAGGTGCGTCAATGATTCACTTGAAAGTTCCAAGGTTGTAATTCAATACAAATCCTTTTTACCCCAAATCCTAGTCAAGTCCTTCTGATCGATTGGCAAAGAAAAGCCAGAATGGGAAGATACATCTATTTGGACCTCATATAAGTAACGAGAGAAATTAAAATGAGAGAGTCTTACCGGTGAAAACCCACACGGGCACCATAAGGCGACGG
>ML299253.1:0-23654 GCA_005239495.1 Nicotiana undulata
AGTTGAGAAGAAAGCAAGCCTCGCGCCATCGTCGTCGTCGCTCGCTCGGCTCGGCCTCGGCTTGATTCGGATTCAGATTCGGATTTAGATTTAGATTTGGTCAAATGATCGATCGAGAGATTATTTTTTGGACCAAATTTATTTGTTAATAGTAAATATTAATAGAAATGTTATTAAATATTTATTTTAATAATAAAATATTAATATTAAATCCATTTCAGTTATCCAGAATTTAGTTTTTTGTTTTGTAACAGGAAATTAACTACCTTTCAATTTTCCCTCTTTATTATTGAGTAAATAGCCAATTATGTCATGACATTTACTCTATAGGCGTTTTTGAAAAAATAGCCATTCTGAAGAGTTGCACCTCTTCAGATTTCAGCCCAACTTTGGCTATAAATACAAGTCCATTCTCTCAGATTTTACATACTAATTTATGAGTTCTCCTCATTTTTTCTGCATACTTTCATCTTCAAAGAAAGCAAGTAAGTGTGATTTGCTACCGAACTTTGAGTTCGCTGAAACACTGGGGTTTGAAGTACCACTACACCAGTGTGAAATTCNAGGAGGGGATTAAATTCCTTAAGGAAACACTGTGAATTCAGTGGGCTCAGATTAATTTTCCATTACGTTTACATTTTTGTTTATGTTATTTTATTATTTCCAGAATTGTTTTACAAATACAGAACTCTAACAAAAAGAACATACAACTTAGATAGTTCACTAAAATTTCCTCGACAGGCTTTCATCGTCAAAATTGCAGAATGAGTAGCTTTGTTATTGTTGAAATTAAAAAACAATAAAATGTTTCAGTATGATCTAAATGTTATTGTCACTATAATAGACGAAATAGACCATCAATCTATTGGTTTTTGTTTGCTCTTTACCAGTTGAAAGAGGTGGTTCGACCCTTGTTGACATCAAATTTTACACCGAAGAGAGGCATAAAAATTATAAAGAAATGCAGCACCAGTGAACTAAGGCGATTTTTCATGACAAACGGTGTCTTTTGGACTATTTTATATAATCTGTTTGGATTTAAATTGACTGTAGATTAATATTTAATAAAATTTTCCGGCGAAGCGATATCAGATGACAGTCAAGGTGCGTCTGCCCTTGATGCGCGCGGTTAAATGAACTGATTTGTGTTCAACTATGTGAACTAAGAAGTCATGAAATATACAGAAGAAGAGATAGAAGCAGAAATTGAGTCGAGGAACAAAAGGGGATTAGATAATCTTGAGAGAGGAGGAAGGAAAGTGTATTGTATTCATTTCATTGAATTGATTTCATACAATGAACTGATCATGAGTATATATATACATGATAAATCGGCCCTACAGATTCTTTTATCCCCGTAACTAACACAGGGTAGTTAATAATTAATTTCCTGATTTCAGTTATAAGTTTAATAAAGTACAGTTTAGTCCCTAGCTTTTATACATTGCAGCTTCTCTTCAACATTTAACACGCAAGAGCCATGAATTGGATGTTTCTTGCGTTTTCGAATATTTTGCAAATACTGAGTTAACTATTAGTAATAGTTAACTAAAAATTTACTCATGAAAATACACTTTTCGGGAAAATTATCGACGTTCGAGAAAATTGTT
This sequence comes from Nicotiana undulata, assembly GCA_005239495.1. NCBI lineage: Eukaryota > Viridiplantae > Streptophyta > Magnoliopsida > Solanales > Solanaceae > Nicotiana > Nicotiana undulata. The sequence continues at coordinate 1,611 of ML299253.1, forward strand.
TACTATGGATGTGCAAATAAAGATATTAAGATGGCAAATGATGTTCTATACGTCAATTAGGGGTGTTCATAAAAACCCGAAAAACCGAACCAAACCGAAAATCAAATCAAACCGACCAAAAAAATCGATACTTTTTTGTTTGGTTTGGTTTTGGTTTTGAATTTTAAAAACCGATCAAATTTGGTTTGGTTTTGGTTTTAATAAAAAAATAACCGAACCAAATCGACTATAGGAATAACTATTTCAAATTTATTATTACACCTATATGTATATTTTTATACAAAGTTTCAAATTTTTTATGGTGAATGTTAATCGTTTGCACTTTTAGTACAATTCTTTACCTTTATATTCTAGTTTGATTGGTAATTTTCTTTTGTTAAGTGTAAGACTCCATTTCATGTTTTAAAAAATATATTTTTAATTGAGTCCTTAAATTATTCATCACTATTTGATTCAATTATCATCAATATATTTTAGTAAATAATAGATTTCTCAAAGGGCAATTGATTTGATAGTGTTACGTTGAAAATTTGATCTTCGGAATATGTACTTGGTAGTGTATGTCTTATATTTAAGAAAAAACCGACAAATAACCGAAAAAATCGAAAAACCGACATAAACCGAATCGAGAAAAAACCGACTTAATTGGTTTGGTTTGGTTCTAATATTTCAAAAACCGACCTACTTGGTTTGGTTTCGTTTTAGGGAAAAACCGATCCAAACCGAACCATGAACACCCCTAACGTCAATACCACATAAGGGGAGGGAGTGATTTGTGTGGTGTTCGATTTTCACATGCACTGGATATAGAAGGACCATGTTCTTCTAAGTGTTCCAACTCCTATTGTTTGAGGAATAATAAATACAGAAAGTAAAGAACACAGAGATTTTTACGTGGAAAACACCTGGCTCAAAAGGTGAAAAAACCACGACCTACTTTCCAGTAGGATTTTTCCAAAACTCTTTACTAAATTAGTGAGCCAAACAATATTTACAAAAACTCTTTTGTAACCTAGGATTACCTCTAATCCCTTTGTAGCAAACTAGCCTCTAGCTATTTGTGACAAACTCCAAGTAAGCTATAACTTAAAACACACAATACCTATTACAGACGATTCTGGATAAAGCTGAAAAGGTACAAGTTGAAATCACCTACTACAAATAAACAAAACTAAAAGACAATAATTGGAACTGGTTCTTCTAGCTGGTTCAAGTAGCTTCAGATTCACACACTCAAATCTCACACGAACTGTTTGCAAATTTGCCTCGCCATTTTGCTCTCAATTCTTGCTTAACTTCTGCTTTTGTGCGTACCTATTCAATAAGAACAATCTGCCATATATAAGATTAGTAGATAGGGAATTAACTAGAGTTTTAATGCAGCTCTTCCTTGGTGGAAGAGTTCTAGTTAATCTCAACTCCTCAAATCCTTCCTTTTCTTTGATTCTGTTCTTACTGAATAAGGTCCTTCTCCTTATCATTTTGCAATCTTTTGGATCAGGAGATATCTCTTATTTTACCATACTTCGTTTATCTCCTGCATGTGCACCTCACGTGCCTTTAACTCTGCTTGTGCATATGTCTGCCAGTGATGGGCCTGGTTCATTTCTGAGGTCCTTTGTCAATCTTCAAAATCATGCAATTTTTTGGGCCAACAAATTCCCTCTTTTTGATGATGATAAACTCTGTGCGTCCATAAGCTTAGGCTTGTATCCAACTTAATCCAACATTGACACATTTTAGAGCATTAAACATTTATCACAAAAGAACTAGGTTCATTAGGTTATAAATATCACATGTTCAGAGTAGCACATAACCATTCTTCCCCCTTTTGGCATCATCGAAAAGTTGCAAAAATTATGAAAGTCCTAGACATTTAAGAATTACTCATGGCCGCTGGGGCAACTGCAAGTGCAATCATGGATTAATCATCAACAATTAACTAATAATTCAAACTATCAAAGAAAACGAAACAAGAATAAGAGCAAAAATAGAAGATTTCATTGATAGAAAGCATTGTTCATCCAGAATCCACAAAAAGAAATAAAAACAGTTAAAAACCATGAGCAAAAACAAGAAAAAGTCCCGAATCTGGGTCACTGATGTACTAAGGCAGGCTTAGGCTACTAAGGATGGGAAGGGCTGGAGGCTTGGTTTTTGGCTTGGAGAAAAGATAGCATATCTCGAAGAATTTCCTCATTCTTCTCCTTTTCTTTAGTAAGCTCAGTTATGAGAGCATCCCTCTCAAATTTAACCTCTGCCAGACGGTTCTCCAACCATACTATTTCATCATCCTTCGCCCTACTCTCATGTACAAGGGCTCTGACTTTGCTGTTTACAGGTGTCCTCCTAGATGAACCAGGTTCATTGGCAATGACATTTACCTCATATGCACAAGCTAGAAGGGTATTTATTCCAAAGTGATCCTTACTTGTGGCCATCTCGGCTTTCTTCAGTGGCACCTTGTAGTGAACAAGTACAAAAGTGAGAATGAATCCATATGGAATGGCATGGGCTTTGGATCCATTTACAACTCTATCCACCAGCTGAATGATGAACCAAGGCCAGTTTATCTGTCTCCCACTGTCCAGGCACTCCATCAGAACTAAATCCATGTAGTTAGCAATGTGCCTCCTTTCATGCCGTGGAAATACACACTTGTTGATAAATTCAAATATCACTTTGTGTGGGGGCTTCATCTCACTCTTATAGACTGCCTTAGGTTCAACCTCCTACTCATTGTCGAAGAATTTCCTTGTGATTACCAGAGCAGTTGGAAGGGCATCTAAATTTGGCCATTGTTGCCTAGTATAGTCATCATAGCCTTCAGATGGAATGCCAAGGATTTCTCCTAATTCTTTGGCATCAAAAGAAATTTTTACCCACTTTACTTGGCTAGAGACTCTGCCATCCTTGATCACAACGTTTGCCATGAATTCCACTATCTCATTTCTGGCCAATCTTCCATCCAACTGAAGGACCATGTCCTTCCAGCCCTGCCTCTCTAGCTTCTCCAACAACAGGATCATGCCCGCTTCTTCTAAGTCTTTCAACAACCTCCCTTTCAGAATTGTGCGCTTCCCAAACTTTGTCAATTTATCCTTCTCACCATCAGACTCAGATGCCTCTTCATCACTCCATTCATCTTCTTCTTTAATTGTCACTTTCTTGGGTTTCACTGTAGACCTGGTCCTCTTGGCCAAGGTCGAGGGTTCAGCAAACACAGATGCAAACTTCTTTGAGGAAGACTTGGCTTTATTTGGTTTTGGGTTCTGAACCTCGACCTCTGCCTCCTATTCACCTTGATGGACCAGGTCCATCTCATCAATCTCAACAGCCTCTACAGGCTCATCAATTTTCTCCTTCCCCTTTTCAACTCTTTTTATTTTACTCTCCTCCAAGGCTCTTTGTCGCTCCTCCTCACTCTTCCTTAGCGTGCTTCTTGTGGTTCTTCCTCTTGGAAGAGGAATTTCAGAACTAGTAGAAGGAGTGGCTTTCCTTTTCTTACTTGCTCTTGTTGTTCCAGAAGTTTGAGCCTTGAGAGTTCTTTTCTTCTTTGGATTGTAACTATCACCCAACCTTTTTAGAAGATCTACTAGGGTTTCCTCAGTAGATGAACTAGGTTCATCTGTAGGCTTTCCCAGATTTACCAACCCCTCAGCTGCTTCTCCTGATTCACTTCCCCCTGACTTCTTGGCTCCTTCTCCTACCATTTCTGGTTCAGTTCCACAAATAGCCAATCGAGTAGATTCTTTCCATGTTCCCCTCTCTTCACTCCTACCTCCCTCTCTCTCTTTTTCTTTCTCAACTTTATTTTTACCACCTCTTATTCTTGTTTCCGACAACTCCATATCTATCACAGACCCAATCAAGACAAACCTAGTTTCTAAGTTCTCACCGACCCTAGAATCAACCTCAGACATAGTTCTTGGTATAGAGGATACCTGTTCAGAATCAGAGGATTGTAGTGCTTCCCCCTCAGTCGCTGACTTGAAGGAGTCATTAGAGTTTTCTGATTCTTGAGCCTGAGTGGCTTGAAGTTTGGAGTTCAATTTTCTTGCTAGAGAACATGTAGCTACTATTTTTCTAGCAAGCATCTTAACCCTCCTTTTTTTGGGTTCTGGGTTAGGACTAGGTTGAGGAATGGTGGGACTAGGTTGAGACGAGGTAGGATTTGGTTGAGGAGTGGTGGGAATGGATTGAGACAGGGTAGGTGATAATAGGATAGACTCACGTAGTTTAGTGTATATTTATACTCCAACTTTATTATGCTTCACTGTCTTAGGAAGGGTAAATGATGTTAAAATGGCTCTAATTGTGGATTGTATATTTTGCAGGAGCAAGTTGAGCTTATGAGGACCTAGGATGGTGTTTGGAGCCAAATTAAAGCGAGAAAGACCCCTTGTAGTTTTTAGCGTGTGAAAGAGAGAAGAAGAAATGCTAAGGCAGAATGATCAGCCATTAGCGCGGCCATAGCACGTCCATCAGCGCGGCCCCGCTAGTTCAGATTCCAAAGGCAGATTTGAAGTCCATTAGCGCGCCCAGTAGCGCGATCGCGCTAGGACAGCGATTTGAAACAAAATACTTGGACATTAGTGCGGCCAGTAGCGCGCCCAATAGCACGGGCGCGTTAGTCCAGTTCGCACGCATTTTGGTCAGGGGTAAAATTGGAAGCTTGAGACAATTCCACTTAACCTATATAAGGTCCAACTCGTCCAAAAGAAGAGATAACAAGGTTTTAGAGTATTATTCAAGGAAAAGAGAGGCAAGAGGCAAGGAGGACAATTTGGCATCAAATCTCATCTTTCTTCCTTGTGTTTTTTTCCATTTATGATGAATTATCTTATTTTTATTCTTAGCACAATTATGAGTAGCTAATTTATTTAGTCTAAGGTTTTGGTGGAACCTGTTGAGGATGAAAATTTTGTTATATTAATATAGTTTTCTTGGTTTAATCTCTATTTGTTCAACTAAGTTCTTGTTGTAGTTGATTGAAGGACCCTCAATTAGCTATGCCTATTTAGTGTGTATCTACTCAGGAGAGAGTGCATATTTAGGTAGTTATTGAACAACACCACTCCCAAAGTATAGGAGGGATCCATAACCAAAGGTTTAAAGGTTGGATTAGGGATAACGATACCTTGGGTGCAATCTAAAGTGAGCTATAATAAAAGCTAGCTAGCGTAACTCGGGAGAGTGCGTCTAGTAAATTGTCGTAATTACTTGGGAGATCTTTACGGTAACAAGAATGCTCATGATTGATAAAGATGATTAGGCCAAACTATATGAAATATAACATGAAGGGATTCTATCAACAGGGGAAACCACAACCTTAGATCCTTCTCTTATTTGTTTACAAACCAGTAATAGTTAGATTCTAGTTACCTAATTTCATTCAGTTATAGTTAGTAGAAACACCAACAATTGTTATTCATAATCTTTGGGAAGTTGATTACGAAGAATTAAGTGAGTTTGACACCGTAATTGATAGGTTAATTCCCTGTGGGATTTGACTCAGGGCTAAATACTCAGATTATATTTGCAACGTCCGCTTAGTCCTTTTTATAAGGCATAGTTGGGCGTCATCAAATTTTGGCGCCGTTGCCGGGGAATTAACGGTGTTATCAATTACAGTTGGAAGAAACACAAAAATTCTTAGTGTAGTCAATTTTCTTCACTTTCAATCTATAGTTGAAATTTTAACGTTTGCCAACTTGGTTGTACATGTGCATGCCTAGAAACTCATCGAGAACTGGTGAAGTGTTTGAAGCCTTATCAGATCCCGAAAAAGTTTTCAAGGCCTTAAACCGGGCAAATCGGAAAAGCAAACAACAACAATCAATTGAACAACTTGAACCAGACATGGCATATCTGGTAAACAACAGGAACAACAACAATGGGGATGACGTGGTAGAACCAGTTGCGCAGGGTGTGGCGCCTCTTGTGCCAGAGGCTCCTTTATATGACTGGGCACAACCTATGACGGAGTATTTGGCCACGACGATAGTAGTCCCACAGATACAGGCTGAATCTTTTCAGATCACAAACAACATGTTGCACTTGTTGCAGAACAAGGGACTATTTTCAGGGTCATACATTGAGGATCCCCAACAATATTTGAAGAATGTTCTGTCGATTTGAAAAACTCAAAGGCAGCCAAACGTAACTCAGGAAGCAATAAAACTGTTGTTGTTTCCATTTTCAATGACAAGAGCAACCCAGACTTGGCTAAAATCGCTCCCCATCAATTCCATTACCACATGGGAGGAGTTAGTTAAGCAGTTTGTGAACAAGTTCCATCCACCCAACAAGACAGCTCAACAAATTGATGAAATCTTGAGCTTCAGACAGAAGCCAACGGAAACATTGCAAGAAACATGGGAACGATTAAATTACCTGTCCGCACCACGGTATTCCAGTGCAGATATTGGGGCAACAATTTTATATGGGTCTGGCAGATAGTGTGAAGGCAAATGTTGATGCTTCAGCTGGTGGAGCATTCTTGAGCAAGTCATGGAGAGAGAGAGCCAAATCCTGCTTGATAAAATGGCACAAAATTCGGGGATCACCAGTAATGCACCCATCACTCCAGTAGTTCACTCGGCCTTAGATATATCGAACACTCTTGCTGAAAATATGGCCACCTTAATGACACATATGAGCCTTCTCACTAAAAAGGGGGAGGAGTCAGGGCAGAAGCAACATGTACATATTGTGGATACTACCAATAGGGGCTTATGCACATCTTGCATTAGTCAACCACTTGGTAATTAGCGGAATGTTGAAAATGATCATCATCACTACCCTGAAAACATGAATTATGTGTCAAATTATGGGGGCCAGCGACAGGGTGGACAAAATTGGGGCCAACAAAATCAGCCATACAGGCTAGTTTAGGAGCAACACAACAGTGGAAACATGGGAGGCATGCTACCTCACGGTAATGTGGCGCCTTACCAAAGGCCACAAGGGTACAATAATCAGAATCAGCAACAGACTTATCACCCTCTCAGCAACAACATGGTGGGAGACAGGAAGATGAGTTTTCCAGACTTGAAGTAATGATGCAACAGGTTATTAGGTCAACTGCAAAAATGAGTGAGAGAGAAGATGCACATGAGTCAGCTATAAAAAATATTGAAGTGCAAATGGGACAAATCTCGATGTCTTTGAATAATTGTCCTCATCGGACATTGCCTGCAGACACTCAGGTAAATCCTAAGGATCAGGGTCCAAAGCAGCTGATGGCAGTGAGTCTACGCAATAGCAGGGACTTAGACTTGGAGCAGGAAAGAGCTCGAGAAAGCAGATAGGCTGAGACACTAGTACCAGTGCCTATTGAAATTAATGATTCAACAAAACTGACTAAGGTGACAGTGCAACCTGCCCAGGGAGAACCCAACACACAGATCGAGGCTGAGAAAGAAGCTGAGACAACCCATGAATCGGTAATAGAGGTAGTGTCTGCCAAAGAAAATTCCCAAATCACTGGGAAAAAGAGACCTCCAGCACCATTCCCACAGAGGCTGGCCAAGTACCAGAAAGATGATCCGTATAAGAAGTTTTTGGAGATGTTGAAACAAATACAGGTAAATATTCCTTTAATTGATGATCTGAAGGAGATGCCTAGTTATGCCAAAATGATGAAGGACTTGATGTCCCGAAACTTCGATTCCAAGACTTGGCCACAATGACTCTTACTTAGACCTGTAGTGCCGTTGTGACCCGACCAATTGCGAAAAAGTTGTCTGATCCAGGGAGTTTCACCATTCACTGCACCATTGGTAACTTTGCCTTTGCCAAAGCACTCTGTGATTTAGGGGCCAACATTAATCTTATGCCCCTGGCTATCTACAAGAGGTTGGTGATTGGTAGAGCTAGACCGACATATATGTTGTTGCAGCTGGCAGATAGGATGGTAAAAAGACCGTCAGGCATTCTTGATGACGTATTGGTGCATGTAGGAAAGTTTGTGTTCCTTGCAAATTTTGTGATACTGGACTGCAGAGTGGATGAAGAGATTCCCATAATTTTGGGAAGGCCATTCTTGTACACAAGGCGAGCCCTCATTGATTGTGAAACTGTGGAGCTCAAGATGAGGTTGAACGACGAGGAGATCACATTCAATGTGCAGAAATCCATGAGGCGACTAAGTGAATTCGCCAATTGTTCTCTTATTGATGTCGTGGATGTGATACTGGAGGAGGATGATGAGTCCCTTACTATTGAGGACCCCCTTACTGCACGTCTTATGAATTTGGATGAGGTAAATGAGGAGGAATTGGCAGAATGGGTGTTGGCTCTTGAGGGAAAAGGAGTTTGGCAGAGATCACTGGAATTCGAGCCCCTACACTTAGAAAATAGAGAGACTCCGCTAGCCAAGCCGTCTGTTGAAGAACCACCAAAGCTGGAGTTGAAGCCACTTCCAGCCCATCTCAGGTATGCGTTTCTCGACCTAACTCCACATTACCTGTTATTATCTCATCCAGTTTGTTAGATGTGCATGCACATCAGCTTTTACAGGTACTCACAGAGTGTAAGACTGCCATTGGGTGGACCATGGAAGACATTAAGGGGATCAACCCGGCATACTGTATGCACAAAATTCTGCTGGAAGAGGGGCACAAACCTTCCAGGGAACACCAAAGGTAGCTGAACCCCAACATGAAGGAAGTGGTGAAGAAGGAAATTATAAAGTGGTTAGATGCGGGAATCATTTTCCCCATATCTGACAGCAACTGGGTTATCCCGGTGCAATGTTTTCCTAAGAAGGGTGGCATGACGATTGTAAAACATGACAACAATGAGCTGATATCTACAAGAACTTTCACCGACTGGAGAATTTGCATGGACTGCATAAAATTGAATCTAGCCACCCGGAAAGATCATTTCCCACTTCCCTTCATCGATCAGATGCTTGACAGACTAGCAGGGAGGTCTCACTTTTGTTTTTTGGATGGGTAATCGGGGTACAACCAAATCTTCATTGCTCCGGAGGACAGAGAAAAGACCTCATTCACATGCCCATACATGATTTTTGCCTTCAGAAGGATGCCCTTTGGCTTATGCAATGCACCCACCACATTTCAAAGGTGCATGATGACCATATTCACTGACATGGTCGAGGATATAATGGAGGTGTTCATGGATGATTTCTCAGTGGTGGGAAATTTATTCGATGAGTGCATAACAAATCTGACCTGAGTGCTGAAGAGGTGTATTGAGACTAACCTGGTACTTAATTGGGAGAAGTGCCATTTCATAGTACAAGAGGGAATAGTCTTGGGACACTTGGTGTCAAGCAAGGGAATTGAGGTGGATCGTGCTAAAGTTGATATTATAGAAAAGCCCCCACCTCCCACATCAGTTAAAGCAATAAGGAGCTTCCTCGGGCATGCCGGTCTTTACCGGCGATTCATTAGAGACTTCTCCAAAATTGCAAAACCCCTGTGTAAGTTGCTAGAAAAAGATAACCCTTTTGTGTTTTCAGATGGTTGGAGGGTAGCTTTTGGAGAGTTGAAAAAGAGGATAGTCACGACACCGATCATTGTTTCCCCCGACTGGGAGCAACCATTCAAGCTCATGTGTGATGCCAGTGACTACGCAGTGGGAGCAGTGCCAGGACATCGAAAGGAAAAGATAATGCACCCAATTTACTATGCGAGTAGGACATTGAGTGGAGCTCAGCTGAACTACACTGTGACCGAAAAAGAGATGCTGGCAGTGGTGTTTGCTTTCGACAAGTTCAGTTCATACCTGATCAGATCTAAGGTAATTGTTTACACTGATCATGCTGCCCTCATGCACTTGATTCAGAAGAAGGAATCCAATCCGCGCCTCATTCGTTGGGTGCTGCTACTGCAAGAATTCGATCTAGAGATTCGTGACCTTAAGGGCACGGAGAACCAAGTCGCGGATCATCTGTCGCGACCTGAAGGAGCTGAAAATGCAGTTGAAGCAAAGGATATTCTGGAAACCTTTCCAGATGAGCAGCTACTTGCCACAAGACTGGAGGTAGTGCCATGGTATGCAAACATTGCAAATTACCTGGCAAGTGGTATAGAGCCTTATGAACTCTCATTTGTGAAAAAGAAAACATTTTATCGTGACTGCCGCAATTATTACTAGGATGAACCTTACCTGTTAAGAATTTGTATTGACAATATGATCAGGAGGTGCGTCCCCGAGATAGAACAATTTTCTATTTTGCAGGCATGTCACGCATTAGCGTATGGCGAGCATTTTGGAGGAGTCAGAACGACGGCTAAAGTTCTAGAGGCCGGGTTCTACTGGCCAACTGTGTTCAAAGATGCATACCAATGGGTGAAGAGCTGTGATGAATGTCAAAGTATGGGGAACATATCCCATCGCCATGAGATGCCCATGAACCCAAGAGGTTGAGGTGTTTGATGTATGGGGGATTGACTTCATGGGCCCCTTCGTCAGCTCCTATGGCAATAAGTAGATACTTGTTGCTGTAGATTATGTGTCCAAATGGGTGCAAACTGCAACACTCCCCACCAATGATGCAAGGGTGGTGGTGGGGTTCTTGAAGAAGAATATATTCACCCGTTTTGGGATCCTGAGGGCCATCATCAGTGACGGGGACACTCACTTTTGCAATCGTGCCTTCGATAAGTTGCTAGCGAAGTACGACGTGCGCCACAAGGTGGCGACCCCATATCACCCTCAGACTAGTGGACAGGTTGAAGTGTCAAATAGAGAAATAAAGAGTGTGCTGACTAAAAATGTGAACGCCACAAGAACTGATTGGGCGAAAAAGCTAGATGATGCACTCTGGGCCTACAAAAATGCGTTCAAAATGCCAATTGGTATATCACCGTACAAGTTGGTGTTCGGGAAGGCCTGTCACCTGCCAGTAGAACTGGAACATAGATCTTGGTGGGCATTGAAACAGTTAAATTTGGATCTTGAGGCTGCGGGAACAAATTGAGTCACCGAACTGCATGAGCTAGATGAATTTAGGTATCTTGCTTTTGAAAGCACGAGGCTTTACAAGGAAAGAATGAAGAGGTTACACGATAATAACATTGTGGAGCAAAACTTCAAACCCGGAGATATGGTACTGCTCTATAACTCAAGATTAAGGCTATTTCCGGGTAAACTCAAGTCCCGATGGTCTGGACCATTTCGTGTGGTCGAAGTGTTTCCCTCAAGTGCCGTAGCGATTGCTTCAGAAAAAGATTCCCACACCTTCAGAGTTAATGGGCATAGATTGAAACCGTATGTGGGCATGGGTGAAAACAAGGAAGTGTCTGTGATGCATCTGACTGAACCTCAGAGGTCGAGCGAGCCTTAAATGCGCTCATCTGCGTCGTGCCGCGACGTTAAATCAGGCGCTGCATGGGAGGCAACCCATTGACTTGTTTTAATTGTCGTCCCATGACATTAACTAAGGCGCTGGTTGGGAGGCAACCCAACGTGTAGTGTTTATAGTGTAATGGATGAGTAGTTGAATTGTTGTAAGTACTAACATATGCAGGTATGCTCGGGCGAGGGTGGAATCCAACCACTCTAAGGGAAAAGAAAAAAAAATAGAGGGTGAGGTGTTTCGAGCCTGGGGTAGCGCGGCCGCGCTAAACGCCCTTCATTATGCCTCGCCCCAAAGCCACTAGCGCGGGCGCGCTAGTGACCGCGCTAGTGACCGCGCTAGTGGCCGCACATATGGCATTATATTCTGTCTCGTCTGGATGCCACTAGCGCGGGCGCGCTAGTGACCGCGCATATGGCAATACATTCTGTCTGCATTAGCGCGGTCGCGCTATGAACACGCTAGTGACCGCGCTAGTCCCGCTGTGGAACAAGTAAGTTTTTTATTTTATTTTATTTTTCCTTTAAATTTTATGACCTTCCCAACACTAACCCACCTCCCCCACGTCCGCCAACATTCACTCCCCCTTCTCCTAAAACCCTTCTTCTTCTTCAATCACTCCTCTTCTTCTTCTAAAAACTCTTTCCCCCTCCCAGCCAAAGCACTCACACGCCTCAATTCTCTTGCTCACTCAAACCCCAACCCACTTCTCCACTTCTCACTCCCTTAACACCACATGTATGTGTTCTCTTTACCAATTTTCTTTATTTTTTTCTAGTTTTTCTTTTTCATTTATTGAAAGTAGTAGATTTTCTTCTTGTTTATTTAGAAGTAATTGTAATGTATGCTTAGTGCATGTGAGTGGTAGTATTTGGGGATTTGTCTCTCTTGATTTAGTTGGGCGAAGTTGGGGAAATTGTGGTGGTAATTGGGGTTTCAACTTGATTAATTGGGGGCTCCGATGAATAATGCCCACCAAGTGTTTGTGTAAATGCCCCAATGAATGGAAATTATTGTGACCAATTGTAAGGTGAAGTCTGAGTAACCACATTTGGGTCACCTCGTTGTACTGCGCTAATGATGTCCTTATTATAGGTACAATGGCACCCTCTTGGAAGCGTCAAGCCATCAGATCTTCCTCCGCTAGATAAGCAGGTTCGTCCTTCGGCAGACAAGCGGGATCTTCGAGGGCACGCTCATCCCCAAACACTCGGCCTTTCAATAGCAACAAGTTTGTATCTGCTAAGGCTCAGGACATGTTTGCCGAGAAGGAATCGAAGGTGGAAATACCGGAACATGGCATAGATACAGATCACTCCGGCGTAACTATCCAAGGATGTATGATGAGCTGATGCGGAGGCGATTGGATGTGTTCTTTGAGGAGCCCAATGATGCTAATGCGATGATAGTAAGAGAATTTTATGCAAATTGTCCGTAGCACAAGAATCATGGTCACAGTGAGGAAGAAGCTGGTGAACACCTCTGTGGAGGCCATTCAGACGATTTACCGGCTGCCAGGCCCCGTGGATATATACGAGGACGGCTATGAGGCATATGGCCGGCATTATACTCAGTGGGAACCGTTCCTTCCAATCGTTTGTGTCCCGGGCAAAGAGGTTCAGTGGTACAAGTATGGGAATAAGTTTCACTCTACCATCAATTTACTACACATTTGTTCGATTATAATAGTTCACAATCTAACAATAAACAACAGTCATAATAAAGAAATAAATTATATAAGTCTAACACCCCCAACCATGAACTAAACAACTCTAAACAACCTCCCAGAACTAGAGTCAATAGTCATGAGCATCTAAGAATGAATAAGCCTAACTCTGCTAAAAATATTATAATATATGTCTCTGAATCAATTGCTAAAAACATAATAAGGAAGGGAAGTGGAGAAGCTGTGGACGCTGGACAGCTACTTCGAAATCCCGTGAAATCTGCTAACGAACAAGCAAAAACTGCTACTGCTTCAGACCGTCACCTGAATCTGTGCACAGAGGCACAAAGAGTCTTTATGAGTACGCCAACTTAGTAGTAATGAAAAGAAATCACAGTCTGAGAAGTATAAAGCACACAAAAAGATACACCATTTCACAACAACCAGTAAAACATCAAGTCACCAAGTAGTATTCAGTAATTTCATAAGTTCGAAATCAGTTTCCAGAAAACCTTTGAGAACAAGTAAATATCAATATATCTCAGTGAAATCCTCAGTAAAACTCAGTTTGAAAACAAAGTAAATCATAGTTCGAAAACTCAGTAAAGTCTTCATAAAACTGCACCTCAGGCCAAAATCATTTCTCGGAACAGATGCTCTCACACATTCCCTCAATCACTCAGTATAAATCATCACTCAGTATCAGCCCCGCGGGAAATTATCATCACTCAATCGGTACCGGCGCTCACTGGGGGTGTGTTATAGATTCTGGAGGGGCTGAACATAAGGCCTGGAAGCCTTCTCACCTCTCTCATAAGGCCTGGAATCCTTCTCACCTCTCTCATAAGGCCTGGAAGCCTTCTCACCTCTCTCATAAGGCCTGGAAGCCTTCTCACCTCTCTCATAAGGCCTGGAAGCCTTCTCACCTCTCTCATAAGGCCTGGAAGCCTTCTCACCTCTCTCATAAGGCCTGGAAGCCTTCTCACCTCTCTCATAAGGCCTGGAAGCCTTCTCACCTCTCTCATAAGGCCTGGAAGCCTTCTCACCTCTCTCATAAGGCCTGGAAGCCTTCTCACCTCTCTCATAAGGCCTGGAAGCCTTCTCACCTCTCTCATAAGGCCTGGAAGCCTTCTCACCTCTCTCATAAGGCCTGGAAGCCTTCTCACCTCTCTCATAAGGCCTGGAAGCCTCCTCACCTCTCTCATAAGGCCTGGAAGCCTCCTCACCTCTCTCATAAGGCCTGGAAGCCTCCTCACCTCTCTCATAAGGCCTGGAAGCCTCCTCACAATATATTCCTTAAAGCCTCACTCAGTCAGACACTCTCAATTTTCCCTTAGGCCATAAACATACCGGGTTCTCGACCCAAAACATCGTTTCATTTTTCAATAAATAGTATCAAAATACTTTGAGTGTCAAAACAATTTATTAGGAAAATATTGAGTGTAATTCACAACATATCAAGTGAGGAAACACAGTAAAACAGTCCCCCAAGGGGTAAACAGATTGGCACTAGGCCCCAAACACGGCTTACAACCCAAAACATATCATAATATATAAATACTAATTAAGCAAAGACTTAAAAATCGATTTCGCAACTCAATAGTTGCCTAAGTAGGGAATATATTTCCCAAGTTTCAATCTTTGTATTCCAAAACCCGTGAAGGGTGCATAGTCCGGGGTTTCATACCCTCAGGACAGGATTTCAAGACATTACTTACCTCAAAACTAGCCCGGAATTATTCTGCAATGCGCTTGCCTCTCGAATCAACCTCCGAAGGCTCCAAATCTACCAAGTTCAGATTTTTATCATCAATAGATGCTTAAGGAACGAATTCCAATTGAAAAATATCGAATTTAACTCAAGAGTCCAAAACCAGTCAAAACCCGACCCCCGGGACCGCATCCTGAAATTCAGAAATTTCTATACAAAAGTATTCTTCGTCCTCTCACGAGTCCGTACATATAAAGAACATCAAAATCGGAGTTTGTTTGACCCCTCAAATCGACCCTTAAAGGTCTCATAATCTCAAGCCCTAAAATCCAATTTTTTCTACTGATTTTCCATGAATTTACACTGGTTTTATGTTTTATAATCATCCATAATCGATTTTTAATGATCAAAATACTTACCTCTTTGAAGAACAAGAATTTCCCTCTTCAAACTCGTCCCCAAAAGCTCTTTGTTCGTACAACAATGGTGAAAAGAAGGTTTAAGTCGCGACAGGGTTTAATTATTTAACTGCCCAGGTATTTCCGCACCTGCGACTCACTTAACCGCACCTGCGGTCCTTTGACCGCACCTGTGAACCTTCCTCACCTGCGACCCCCTGCCCGCTCCTACAGGCCCGCACCTGCGATCAAACATCCGCAGGTGCAGAAATCTCTGTGATTTCACACCATCAGCTTTTTGCTCCAATTTCCAACTTCCGAAATCAATCCCGAGCCCCTCGGAACCTCAACCAAACATACCAACACATCACATATGATCATTCAAACTTATTTGCACTCTCAAAACACCAAAACTACCATCAAAACACCAAATTCACATCGGATTCAAGCCTAAGAACTTTGATATTCCTAAAATCCACTAATGATGCCGAAATTATCCAAATCAACTCCGATTGACCTGAAATTTTGCAGACAAGTCCAAAATAACATTACGAACATGTTCCAACTGTCGGAATTCCATTTCGACCCCGATAGACTATTTTCCACTGCCGACCGAAAATCACCAAAAACTAACTTTCGCCAATTCAAGCCTAATTCTACATCGGACATCACAAAAATATTCTGGACACACTCTTAAGCCCCAAATAACCTAACTAAGCTATTCGAACCATAAAATCCGAATTCCGAGGTCGTTTACCAATAAGTCAACTCTTAGTTGACTTTTCCCATTTTAAGGCTATTTTTAAAGGCTAATTGACTGAACTCTCACTACAACCATTCGATTTCAAGCCTATCAACTCTAATACATCAAATACGGTATAACCAATCTATAATAAGTCAATAACAACAATTATAATGCAGGTTTTTACGTAACGACGGACCGGGTCGTTACATTCTCCCCCTCTTAAACGAACGTTCGTCCTCGAACGGGTCTAGAAACATACCTGGAGTCTCAAACAAGTGAGGATATTTGCTCTGCATCTCCCACTCGGTCTCCTAAGTAGCCTCCTCTACTGGATGACCTCTCCACTGCACCTTCACTGATGCTATCTCCTTAGATCTCAGCTTTCTGACCTCACGAGCCAAAATTGCTACTGGCTCCACCTCATATGACATATCCCCCTCGAGCTGAACTGTTCTAAAGTCTAACACATGAGACGGATCACCAAAATATTTCCTGAGCATCGACACATGAAACACCGGATGAACACCCGACAAGCTGGGTGGCAAAGCAAGTCTATAAGCCACCTCTCCAACCTTCTGAAGCACCTCAAAAGGACCAATGAACCGAGGACTCAGCTTTCCTCTCTTTCCGAACCTCATAAAACCCTTCATGGGTGATATTTTTAGCAGTACCTTCTCACATTCCATAAATGACACATCTTGAACCTTCTGGTCCGCATAACGCTTCTATCTAGAATGCGCCGTGCGAAGTCGCTCCTGAATCAACTTCACCTTCTCCAACGCATCCTGAATCAAATCTGTGCCCAATAACTTAGCCTCACCAGGCTTGAACCAACCAACCGGAGATCTACACCTCCTACCATATAGAGCTTCATACGGGGCCATCTGAATACTGAACTGATAGCTGTTATTATATGCGAACTTCGCTAGTGGCAGAAACTGATCCCATGAACCTCCAAAATCAATCACACAAGCCCGTAACATGTCCCCCAAAATCTGAATCGTCCGTTCCGATTGCCTGTCGGTTTGTGGATGGAATTCAGTGCTCAACTCTACATCAGTATCTATACCTCTCTGTACAGCTCTCCAAAACTGAGATGTGAACTGAGTACCTCTGTCAGAAATAATAGAAACCGAAACTCCATGCAACCGGACAATCTCCTTAATGTAAATACCAGCTAACCACTCTGAAGTATAAGTAGTACTGACATGAATGAAATGCGCGGACTTGGTCAATCTATCCACAATGACCCAACTAGCGTCAAAACCCTTCGATGTCCGTGGAAGCCCAACTACAAAGTCCATAGTAATTCGCTTCCACTTCCACTCCAGAATGTCTAACCTCTAAAACAAACCACCTGGTCTCTGGTGCTCATACTTGACCTGCTGGCAGTTAAGACACCGTGCTACATACTCAACAATATCTCTCTTCATCCGCCTCCACCAATACTGCTGTCTCAAATCCTGATACATCTTCGCGACACCCGGATGAATAGAATACCGCGAGCTGTGAGCCTCTTCTAATATTAACTCCCGAATACCCTCTATATTGGGTACGCAAATACGGCCCTGCATCCTCATAACTCCATCATCACCAATAGTCACATCTCTAGCATCACCCCGACGAACTCTATCCTGAAGAACTAATAAGTGCCGATCATCATATTGTCTTGCCTTAATCTGATCAAATAAAGAAGACCGAGAAGCCACGCTAGCTACCACCCGTGGAGGATCTGACAAATCCAGTCTCACTAACTGACCCGCTAAAGCCTGAACATCAAGGGCTAAAGGTCTCTCTGCTGCTGAAAGATAAGCTAGACTTCCCAAACTCTCGGCTCTGCGACTCGAGGCATCGGCCACCACATTGGCTTTCCCCGGATGATACAAAATAGTTAAGTCATAGTCCTTGAGAAGCTCCAACCATCTCCTCTGTCGCAAATTCAAGTCCTTCTGCCTCAGCAGATACTGCGAACTACGATGATCGGTGAAAATCTCACACTGTACCCCATACAAATAATGCCGCCAAATCTTTAAGGCATGAACGATGGAAGCAAACTCAAGATCGTGCACTAGATAACCCTTCTCGTGCACCTTCAACTGTCTCGACGCGTAGGCAATCATCCTACCTTCCTACATCAACACCGCTCCCAAGCCAACTCTAGAAGCATCACGATAAACCGTGTAAGAATCCGAACTAGTAGGCAACACTAATACCGAAGCTGTGGTCAATGCTGACTTGAGTTTCTGAAAGCTCTCCTCACATTCATCGGACCATCTGAATAAAACACTCTTCTATGTCAACTTGGTCAGAGGTGAAGCAATAAAAGAGAATCCTTCCACAAAGTGACGGTAGTAACCCGCCAAACCGAGGAAACTCCGAATCTCTGTAGCTGAAGACGGTCTAGGCCAACTCTGCACTGCCTCAATCTTCTTTGGATCAACCTGAATACCCTCACTAGACACCACGTGCCCCAAGAAAGCTACCGAACCAAGCCAAAACTCACACTTAGAGATTTTTTCATAAAGCTTATCCTCCCTCAATCTCTGCAACACGATTCTCAAGTGTTGAGCATGCTCTTCCCCGCTACGAGAATAAACCAGGATGTCATCAATGAACACAATAATGAAAGTTCCAAGGTATGGCTGAAATACGCTGTTCATCAATTGCATGAACGCTGCTAGGTCATTGGTCAGCCCAAATGACATAACTAGAAATTCATAATGAGCGTATCTGGTCCTGAAAGCCGTCTTCGGAATATCAGAATCCCGAATCTTTAACTGATGATACCCCGACCTCAAGTCCATCTTGGAGAATACCTTAGCTCCCTGAAGCTGATCAAATAAGTCATCAATACGAGGCAAAGGATAACAGTTCTTCACTGTAACCTTATTCAACTGTCTATAATCAATACACATGCGCATCGAACTATCCTTCTTTTTCACAAACAACACCGGCGCACCTCAAGGCGATACACTAGGCCGAATGAACCCCTTATCTAAGAGTTCCTGAAGCTGCTTTTTCAGTTCTTTCAACTCCGCTGGTGCCATGCGGTAAGGTGGAATAGAGATAGGATGAGTATCTGGCACCAGGTCAATACCAAAATCAATATCCCTGTCAGGTGGCATGACTGGCAGGTCTGCGGGAAATACATCCGGAAAGTCACGGACTACGGGAATAGAAGCAACAGATGGAGTCTCACTATTAACATCCCTCACAAACGCAAGATAAGATTCACACCCTTTCTCAACCATACGCTGAGCCTTTAAATAAGAAATTACTCTACTAGGTACATGCTCTATAGAGCCCCTCCACTCAACTCTTGTAACTCCGGGCATAGCTAAGGTAACGGTCTTAGCGTGACAATCAAGAATAGCATGACATGGGGATAACCAATCCATGCCCAGAATTACATCAAAATCGACCATACTCAATAACATCAAGTCCACTCGGGTCTCCAGACCCCCAATAGATATAAGACACGACTGATACACACGGTCCACAATAATAGTATCACCCGCCGGAGTCAAAACATGAATAGAAGTAACTAGAGACTCACGGGGCATATTCAGAAAATGGGCAAAATAGGATGAGACATAAGAGTACGTGGAACCATGGTCAAATAAAGCCAAAGCATCGGTGTGACAAACTGAAATAGTACCTGTAATCACCGCATCTGAAGCCATAGCATCAGGCATAGCCGGAAGTGCATAAATACGTGGATGGCCTCCACGTGCTCGACCTCCCCCTCTAGGACGGCCTCTAGCTGCCTGACCACCACCCCTGGCTGCCTGGGTAGGTGGTGATATGACTGGGGCTGAAGCCGAGGGCTGAACCCTCTGCTGGGATGAACTACCAAAATGACGGGGACATTGGCTCCACCCATGTCCGATATCTCCACACTCGTAACAATTACCTATAGATGGGGAAAACGAACGAGAACCTCCACCCCTCTAATAACCACCAGACGAACCATGCATAGAAGAGCCCTGATAAGATGATGCTCGGGCGGAGCTCTGAGCTGGAAGGGCACTAAAAGATGAACGTCCCTGATGAGCATTGCGAGGACCCTACCCCGATGATACACCACTGTACGCTGGGTGGACTGACTGTGGAGGTCTAAATGAACGACCTCTGTTAGGATGAAATTTCCCTCTGGGAGGGCACCACTGAAATTGCATGATCCCCGAGGCCTCTTGACCTCTCTTTCCTCACGATCCTGCCTACGAACCGACTAAATATCCCGAGCAATATCAACAACCTGCTCAAATGTGACTCCAGACACCCTCTCTCTAGTCATCAAAATCCGAAGCTGATACGAGAGACCATCTACAAACCTCCTAATCCTCTCCCTGTCAATAGGGAAAATCTCAGACGCATGTCTGGCTAACTTAGAAAACCTCATCTCGTACTGGGTGACTGATAATTCTCCCTGGGGCAGTTGCTCAAACTGCCTACGCTGCTCCTCTCTGTGGGACTGAGGAACATATTTCTCCAAAAAGATCGTGGAGAACTGCTACCAGGTGAGAGGTGCTGAATCAACGAGCCTACGCCTCTCTAATGATTCCCACCAAGTAAATGCAGCACCAGCAAACTGATAAGTAGCAATGAAACTCCACTGGTCTCCAAAATACTCGCAGTACGAAGCATTCTCTGACATTTCTCAAGAAAACCTTGGGCATCCTTATCCTCTATGCCACTGAAGGTCGGAGGCTTAAGTCTGCTGAACCTCTCCAACCTGCGCTGCTCATCCTCAGGCATAGCAGCGACCACAAAATCCTGAGCTAGAGCAACTGGCTGAACTGGGGCTACTCCTGGTGC
Source organism: Nicotiana undulata (assembly GCA_005239495.1). Classification (NCBI taxonomy): domain Eukaryota; kingdom Viridiplantae; phylum Streptophyta; class Magnoliopsida; order Solanales; family Solanaceae; genus Nicotiana; species Nicotiana undulata. Next base: position 22,281 of record ML299253.1, read on the forward strand.
CTAAATACCCCGTACTACCTGCTTAGGTCTCCGGGCAGCTGGAGCCTGATTGCCTCCCCCGGCCTGAGCTGCAGTGGCAGTAGTAGGCATAACAACTGCCTGAGCCTAACTGGAACACACCCTCATTATCTGAGCCAGGGTCTCCTGAAGACCCGGAATAACAATAGGCACTGCCGGTGCCTGAGCCTATCCCGCTAGAGAACCATCGGCGGGAACCTGATCCTGAACGATAGGGGGATCCTGTGGTACCACCCCGGCTGCTTCCTGAGCTGGTCCCCTACCTCTACCACGGCCTCGACCCCTTGTGGGTCTGGCTGGTGTCTTATCACCCTTATCGGTATTGCGTGTCCTCACCATCGGTGGGAGAATAAAACAACGTAAGTTTAGATTTATCGAATCAATAAATGGCACGATAGAGTTCAAGAAAATAGAGATGTTTCCTAAGAGTTCTGCATCCTCTCGAAGATAAGTACAGACGTCTCCATACCGATCCGCAAGACTCTACTAAACCTGCTCATGACCGTTGAGTCCTATGCAACCTAGAGCTCTGATGCCAACTTGTCACGACCCCAAATCCTAACAGGCCGTGATGGCGCCTATCGTGGAACTAGGCTAGCCAACCATCAATTTACTATGCATTTGTTCGATTATAATAGTTCACAATATAACAATAAACAACATTCATAATAAAGAAATAAATTATATAAGTCTAATGCCCCCAACCCTGAACTAAACAACTCTAAACAACCTCCCAGAACTGGAGTCAATAGTCATGAGCATCTAAGAATGAATAAGCCTAACTCTGCTAAAAATATTATAATATATGTCTCTGAATCAATTGCTAAAAACATAATAAGGAAGGGAAGTGGAGAAGCTGTGGACGCTGGACAGCTACCTCGAAATCCCGTGACCGAACAAGCAAAAACTACTACTGCTTCAGATCGTCACCTGAATCTGTGCACAGAGGCACAGAGAGTCTTTATGAGTACGCCAACTTAGTAGTAATGAAAAGAAATCACAGTATGAGAAGTATAAAGCACACAAAAAGATACACCATTTCACAACAACCAGTAAAACATCAAGTCACCAAATAGTATTCAGCAATTTCATAAGTTCGAAATCAGTTTCCTGAAAACCTTTGAGAACAAGTAAATATCAATATATCTCAGTGAAATCCTCAGTAAAACTCAGTTTGAAAATGAAGTAAATCATAGTTCGGAAACTCAGTAAAATCTTCATAAAACTGCACCTCAGGCCAAAATCATTTCTCGGAATAGATGCTCTCACACATTCCCTCAATCACTCAGTATAAATCATCACTCAGTATTAGCCCCGCGGGCAATCATCATCACTCAATCGGTATCGGCGCTCACT
>ML299254.1:1867-13197 GCA_005239495.1 Nicotiana undulata
TGCCCATAACGAGTGCGAAAAGCCGTCTTGGGCACATCAGACGCCCTGATCCTCAACTAATGATAACCAGATCTCAAGTCTATCTTAGAAAACACCGTAGCACCCTGAAGCTGATTAAATAAGCGTCAATCCTCGGCAAAGGATACTTGTTCTTGATAGTAACCTTATTCAACTGCCGGTAGTCAATACACATCCTCATTGAGCCATCTTTCTTCTTCACGAACAATACTGGAGCACCCCAAGGAGAAACACTAGGCCTGATAAGCCTTTATCCAACAAATCCTTTAATTGTTCCTTTAATTCCTTCAACTATGGCGGAGCCATACGATACGGGGGAATAGAAATGGGCTGAGTGCCCTCAGCTAACTCAATACAAAAATCAATATCCCTGTCGGGTGGCATACCCGGCAGGTCAGCAGGGAATACCTCTGGAAACTCGCGAACCACGGGCACAGACTCTATAGAAGGAACCTCAGCACTAGAATCACGAACATAGGCCAAATAGGCCAAACAACCCTTCTCGACCATGCGCCGAGCCTTCATATAAGAAATAACTCTACCAGAAGAATGACTAGGAGTCCCTCTCCACTCTAAACGAGGTACTCTTGGCAAGGCTAAGGTCACTATCTTGGCATGACAGTCCAAAATAGCATAATAGGGGGATAACCAGTCCATACCAAATATAACATAGAAGTCAACCATATCAAGAAGCAAAAGATCAACCTGAGTCTCCAGACCACCAATAACTACTATGCAAGCACGGAAGACTCGATCTACCACTATGGAATCACACGCCGGTGTAGACACATGTACATCAATACTCAAAGAATTACGGGGCATACTCAGATAAGGGACAAACTATGAAGACACATAGGAGAATGTAGAACCCGGATCAAATAACACTGAAGCCTCTCGGCTGCAAACTTAAACCGTACCTGTAATAACTGCATCAGAAGCTTGAGCATCAGGACGAGCAGGAAAAGCATAACACCGGGGCTGAGCCCCTACAATCTGAACATCCCTGGGTCTACCTGCTGCAACCTGGCCTATACCCCTCGCGGCTTGTGCTCCACCTCTATGAACCTGACCACCACCTCTAGCACCTCGACCACCACCCCTAGCTGGCTGAGGGGGTAGGGGTGCACCTGCTGCGGGAACCAAGGCACGGGAACTCTGCTGCTGGTGTCCACTCAAATCTCGAGGGAAAAATCTGGCAAGGTGCCCCGACATACCACAAGTATAACAAGATCTCGGCTGCTGCGGCTGTGGACTCGAAAACTGGCCCTGACGACCCTGATATCCTCCCTGAAAACTCTGGAGTGGTTGTGCACTGAAAGATGCTGGCGGTGCACAGGGAGATACCTGAAGTACTGACTGAAAAGTTCGGGGTGGATGGACCCTACTGAAAGAATCCCTGCCTCCAGATGAGGCTCCACTAAATCTACCAAAATGACGGGGCCTCTTGTCAGCCCCCTGACCACCTCCCTGCGACAAAATCATCTCAATCCTCCTGGCCACATCGACCGCATCCTAGAATTAAATATCAGTACTCGACTTCTTGTCCATCTGGAGTCGTATAGGCTGGGCCAATCCCTCAATGAACCTCCGAACTCTCTCTCTATCAGTGGGGAGTATCATCAATGCATGCCTGGCTAGAGTGATGAACCTGGTCTCGTACTGAGTGACAGACATAGATCCCTGCTGGAGGCGCTCAAACTGCCTCCTAAGATCTTCTCGCTGAGTAATGGGAAGGAACTTCCCAAAAATACCTCTGCGAACTGAGCCCAAGTCAAAGGTGCAGACCCAACTGGTCTGGCTAAACAATAGTCACTCCACCAAGTCTTGGCTGCGCCAGATAGTCGAAAAGTAACGAAGTCGACTCCATTGGACTCCACTATGCCCATGTTCCGAAGAACCTCGTGGCAGTTGTCCAAGTAATCACGTGGGTCCTCTGACATGCACCAGTAAAAGTAGTATTGAATAACCTGGTGAATCTGTCCAATCTCCATAGAGCATCTCCTGACATAACTGCACCCTCAGGTGCCGGTGCCATAATACCCGGCTGAGTTACTCCAGCTGTCTGAGGTGCTGGAGTCTGAAACTAAGTGGCAACCTGCTCTGGGGTATGAATAATAGGAGTCTGGGTCCCTCCACCAGCCTGAGATCCAGCTGGTAAAGTAGGAATAAGACCGGCCTGAGCCACACTCTCCATAAGTGCTACCCGACGGACAAGAGCGCCCTGAAGCACTGGGGTAGCTATGAACCCCTCTGGGACCTGCGCTGGTCCAACTGGGACCTCCTCGTCAGACTTGACCTGAGGGTCCTCCACTGGGGATGCTTCTCTAGGCTGAGCCCTGCCCCGACCTCGGCCTCTAGCACGACCTCGTCCTCGACCTCGACCCCTCGTAGGAGCTGTAGCAAGAGTATCGGGATGCTGAGCAGAACCAAGGGAAGCACGCCTCCTCGCCATCTGCGAGAGAGTAAAATGGAAAATCGATCAGTACACAGAATATACTACGCACGACAGAGTATGAAGAGATGAGGAGTATCCTAACTTTGCAGCCTCTGGGGGATAAATACAGACGTCTCCGTACCGATCCCTCAAACTCTACCAAGTTTGTCCACGAGTTGTGAGACCTAAGCAACCTAGAGCTCTGATACCAACTTGTCACGACCCGAAATCCCACCTTTCAGGCCGCGACTGCGTCTAACGTTGAACCCGCTAGACAAGCCAACGTACACAACACCTTGACAATTTTAAAACAACTTACGAGTAATAAAGCAATAATCTTTAGAACCTTTACTAAAATAATCAGAACCACTTCAAGGTTTTACAGCAGAAATGTAATAATACTCCGAAAAATGCATAAAGAAATGATAACGATAACAACGTCGCAAAATCCCAAAACCGGGGTGTCACAACCTCACGGACTGGCTATAAGAATACTAAATACAAGTCTGAAAGGAAATACAATATTGTCTTTAGAACGGAAGAAGAAATGAGACAATAGGATACTAATAGCAGGAGAGACTCTAGGGCTCACAAACGCCAGTGGTATACCTTGAAGCTCGATGTGGACTGAAGGTGACTCCCTCAGAGCGGTCCACGGGATCCGGAAGCGAGATCTGTAAAATATAGAGAAGTGCAGTGTAGTATCAGTACAACCGACCCCATGTATTTAGTAAGTGCCGAGCCTAACCTCGGCCGAAGTAGTGACAAGGCTAGACTTAGCAAATAACGTTCACCTGTCCTGTTCTACAGCACAAAATACAGATACCAAACAAGGAAGAATAACAATCATATACGGGGAACAAGAGCAGATAAAGGGGAAAAACAATAAAATAGAGCAGTTAATTAACACCAAATAAGAAGAGAAACAATTCACCGAAAACTTATAAGGTATGAATGACATGTGTGAATGATAACAATGGCACGACATCACCCTTCGTGCTTTTACTCTCTTCCTCACCAATGCAATATATGTTGTAATCAATGTAATTATGGCACGACATTAACCTTTGTGCTTGCAATAAATGTAAACATGGAACGACATCACCCTTCGTGCTTTACTCTCTTCCTCGCATTGCAATAAATAAATAATGAATGATATGAATGAATGGCACGACATCACCCTTCGTGCTTTACTCTCTTCCTCACATTGCAATAAATAAATAAGGAACGATATGAATGGATGGAACGGAATCACCCTTAGTGCTTTACTCTCTTCCTCACCCAAGTAATATCCACAACAAATAACAACTTGGCAAGGAAATCAAATACCGAACTTTCAAATCATAACCACCCGACATGGGGAATACAACTAAAATCAAAACATTTGCCCGGCAAGGGTCTCAGCTATAACCAAACAACTCAATATATATATATATATATATATATATATATACGGTTAACATGGATCCTTAATTGAACTAACATTTCATATTCTCTACAACCAGTACATCAACCACAATCAACTTCTTAAGTAGTGGCAATTACATAGTATGATGAACATTGAAGAAATAACTGAATTTTCATCAAAATAGACTCACGGGCATGCTCTACTCACAATGTATAGGTACTCGTCACCTCACCTATACATTGAACATGATAGGCACATAACACATAACATACAATACCTAATCCTTCACCAAAGTTAGGCAAGACACTTACCTCGGTCCAAAGTATATCAATCACCCCTCTAAGACCGTCTTTCCTTTATAATACGACTCCGAAACAACAATATCCAGGCATGATTAATTCAATAATATCAATAAAGACTCAATAACACAATCCCATAGCTTAGATATTCAATTTCTAGCATTCTTCCAAAAATACCAAAATTCGACCCTGGGCTCGATTGGTCCAAACACGAGGCTCGGACCAAAACCCGATCACGCATACCCCCATGAGTTAGAATATATAATTTGTTTTCAAATTCGACCCCAAATTGGGGTTCAATTACTCAAAGTTCCGAAAAACCCAACTCTACCCAAAACCCCTAAATTCTACCTTGATTTCATATTTTTAGGCCTAGAATCTAGTGATTAGTTGATGAAAGTAAGAGAAAATGATGTTAAGAACACTTACCTATGGAGCTATGGAGGTTGGAGGGCTTGAATTTTGTCTATGGAGGTTTGGGGAAGAAGGGGGAAGTGAGAAAAGGGTGAAATCCCGTAATGGATATGGTTTGGAGTTAATAAAATTACTGGGGAAAATAACTCTATGCGTTCGCAACCTGTTGAACGCATTCGCAAAGGTTTGACCAAACAAACCTATGCATTCGCAGGTCAATAGTTGCGTTCGCACAAGTCACAAACCCTTTCCCCACCCAGGTCCTACCTTACCCAGTGCGGACGCACCCCCTGCCCACGTTCGCACTGCCCCGCCTAAACTACCCCCCGCGTTTTCACCTGCTAGAGTGCATTCGCACTGCTTTGACTCCACAGCCCTCCGCGATCGCACCTGCTAGAGTGCGTTTGCATAGCACAATTAGCCCAGTTCCCCCAGACCCCACTTTATTCTATGTGTTCGCATCCTAAGTGGTGCGTTCGCATAGAGTAAATACCTGAACACCAGCAATTCATCAAAACACTAGATTTTTAGCACTTTTCACACCCCGTTAGCTACCTGAAACTCGCCCGAGCCCTCGAGTCTCAAAATAAAAAACACACACGACTCCCAAAATATCCTACGGGCTTATTCGAGTATTTAAATCACAAAAATATCATCAAAATCATCGAATCAAACCTCAAAACTCTTATAATTTTCTTAAAACTTCATAAAGCCTAATTTTTCCAATTTTGATCCGAATCACATCATTTCAAGTCCGTTTTACACCAAACTTCACAGATAAGTCACGTATTATATATTAAACCTGTTCCGGGCTCCGGAGCCGTAATACGGTCCCGGTAACACGGTTTTCCCATAATTATTCATTTTCGAATTCCTTTATTATTTTCAGAAAATAATTTTCTTTAAAAATTCATTTCTCGGGCTTGGGACCTCGGAATTCGATTTCGGGCATACGCCCAAGTCCCATATTTTTTATATCACAGGTCCGGGTTTGTTTACCAAAAATGTTGACCAAAGTCAACTTTATTCATTTAATTATCATAGAATTCCATTTTCATCAAACTTCAACATAAAGACTTCCCGGTTACACGCTCGGGCTCCGCACGCATATCGAAGTGAGATTAACGGAGGCTTTCGGGGTCTCGGAACACTGATTTAGCTAGAATTACTTAGAATGACCTTTTAGGTCATCACAACATTGTACATTGCACTGTTATGAAGAGAGTAAAAGCACGAAGGGTGATGTCGTGCCATGATATTTGATTACATTGCATTGTGAGGAAGAGAGTAAAAGCACGAAGGGTGATGTCGTGCCATGATATTTGATTACATTGCATTGTGAGGAAGAGAGTAAAAGCACGAAGGGTGATGCCGTTCCATTGTTTATATTTCTGGTACTTATACTTGTTTCGTTGGCTATTGTGTTAGATTGCCTCCCTTGTTTACTTCTATCTGTCAATTTGACTGCTTCATTTCACTTGTTCCCCTTTATTGCTCCCGTATCCTTTACTTGTCTGTTTATCTCTGCCTTGTATTATCCATGTTATCTGCGGTAGAATAGGACAGGTTATCGCTATTGTCAAGCCTAGCCTCGTCACTACTTCGGCCGAGGTTAGGCTCGGCACTTACTCAGTACATGGGGTCGGTTGTACTGATACTACACTGCACTTCTCAATGTTCTGCAGATCCCGCTTCCGGACCCAGTGGACCGCTCTGAGAGAGTCACATTCAGTCCACACCGAGTTTCAAGGTATACCGCTGGCGTTCGTGGACCTTGGAGTCTCTCCTGTTCATTAGTTCTCCTATTGTCTTAGTTCTTCTATAGCTCCAAAGACAATTATGTATTTCTTTTCAGACTCTGTATTTAGCACTCTGTTTAGATAGCTCGTGAGTTGTGACACCCTGGTTTTGGGCTTATGCGACGTTATGTATTTTATTATTTCACTTTGCATTTTGGAATTTCTATTACATTTCCTCTGTTAAGGATTTTAAGGTGTTTTGTTATTCTGTTCAGTTTTGAAAGGTATTAACTCTACTACTGTTAACTTGGGTTGAATTTGTTGGAACTACCTGGATGTGTTGGCTTGTCTAGCGGGTTCAATGTTAGACGCAATCACGGTATGAAGGGTGGGATTTCGGGTCGTGACATTTGCTATGCGTGTTAGGTCCACAAAAAGAGAAAGAGTTATCTATTAGGTGTTTCTTCATTCCCATCATTTAAACATAATACTCTAGTGTGATAAAGAAATTCAATTAATTCCGACATATTTTTTGGTGTCATGCAATTTGTACTTTTTTGTGTGTAGAAATGGTTTCACAGTAAAGAAATGATAGAATTTAGTTCAATTATGCACACACAACATCTCTAACTTCTTTTTTTAATTGCTTTTTATTTTAAACAGTCGCCTGGTTATTTGATATTGAGGAATACACTTATTAATTGCTAAAGTGCTTTCATTTCATAGAAGAAATAAATAAAATTAAATGTTATAGTCATTGGGTCTTTGATGGAATATGATGAATATTCTGTTTATGTTTTGACATGAATTAAATTTGAATTGTTAGAAGACCATCTTAAATTCTTTGCCATTTTTTCTTCCTCGAAGGGAACACTCTATAATTAACTTGTAGTACAACTTCATCCGTTTCAGTTTATGTGAACTTATTTCCTTTTAGCTCCGTTCCAAAAAGAATGACTCCTTTCTAAATTTGGAAATAATTTAGCTTAAACTTACAATTATACCCTTAATGAGAAGCTTTTATAGCCATGTTTAACTTGTTTAAGACCACAAATTCCAAAAGTCTTCATTTTTTCTTAAACTCCGTGTCCAATCAAACAAGTTCACATAAATTGAAACAGAGGGAGTATTATTTAATATTGTACGACGTTGTTACAATATGTTAATATTATGAATTGCTATAAGGAGTATAAAAATGAACTTGAAGGTAACTATTCTGCAACATTTTGGGTCTAGGCTAAGATCAACTAATTAGTTTCAAGATTAAATACTGATTTTAAGTGTTATGTATGGACGGTGTAATAAATATTTATACAATCAAATCACTTATTAGATAATTATAGGTTAATGATAAACATTAAATGATGTGGTAAAAATAGTAATTAAGTTGCAATTACAAGTAAAATTTATTGATAATATCGGTGAACATTACTTAAATCTGTAAGTAAATAGTACTGTTAGAAAAAAGGGTGGAAAAATGTTAATATTGGTGTTGTATCGACTCCCTTACTTGCTTCTCCTAAGAAAATGTTGAACATATCCACTTAGCACAACTTTCCGACTTCGACACCGCATAAAGGAATAGGATTATGGTGATATTGTGTTCTGACGCAACTTTAATATGCACCATATATTCATAAATATCTTCACGTTTGACCAGAGAACAACTAAGTATGTTCTAAAAGAATCATTTTAGCTTTTGGCCTTCAACTCATGAATGGGTGCCAAGGGACACCTTTTAGCGGCAGAGAGTCGCTATGTACCTTCATAGAGTAGTATATATATGTATTCAAGAAAAAACATTTGGAAGAGTGTAACTTATATATACAAAAACAATATAAAAGAAGTATTGTTATATTATCACGTCATCTGAAAGATCATTAATTATCAGAAATAACTATTCATAATAAGTGAAATTAGCTAGTATGCTGCCTTAAAATTAAAGACAAGTTGCTACTTACATTTAAAAGAAACTCTTGAATTTATTGAATCACTGCAAATCATTCTCAAAGGAAAAAACACTGTTGTTGGAGTTGGGCAAGGTATTCATGGTTTTGGTTTTGGATTTATGAGGCAGAATGAAATTAAACCAGGTCCAAATCCTGTAGTCTTATATTCACTACAACTAGTAATTAATAATTAAAGTCACCAGTACTTTTGTTTACTACTAAAAATTGGAGAAAAAGCGACCAAAGTTGGTCCCTAAACAGTGAAAAGCGATCAAAATGCGTCCAAACAGGCTTGGTCGCTATTTTGCTGGTCTCTATGTTAAATTGACCAAATATTACGGGTATAAAAAAAAAGAGACCAACTTTGATCGCTTTATTATTTTAATAATATAAATTTAGCGACCAAAGTTGGTCTCTATATTTAAATTACAATAATTATTTATTTATTATTATACAAAATATAGTGACCAACTTTGGTCTGTAAATAAAATATAATATTTTAAAATCTGGAAACTAGCGACCAAAGTTGGTCGCTTTTTTATTAATTTATTTAATTTATTTTAAACAAAAGCGACCATAATTGGTTGTTAATTTCCAGAAAAAATATATTTTTTAATAATTTATTTAATTTGTTTTAAACCATAGCGACCACAATTGGTCGCTAAATTCCAGGGAAAATATTTTTTTTTAATAACATAGCGACCAAAGTTGGTCGCTATTCTGGAAATCTGGGTTAATTAGCGACCACATTTGATCGCTATTCTGAAAATATGGGTTCAATAGCGACCAACTTTGGTCGCTTTTCTGGGTTTTATTTTGGCAGAAACTGCCTATTTTGGCAGCCACACCACCTGCCAGCATACCAAATCATATTACAACAACAACAATACAAACACAACAACAACAACAATACTAACACAACAACAACACGAATTAACAACAACATTAAAACAAATATTAAAACCAACATTAAAAACCAACAACATATAAAGTTCAATAGAACTAACACATTTAACTAACAAAACTAAGTTAACACTTATTACAAGCCCATTCCAAAACGGACCAAAGTTCTATTGTCTAGTTCAAAGTATATAAAAGTACTCAATGATTGTTTCATTCTATATCATTATCATCACCGTCTGATGAATCTTCATTATCAAGACGGTAATGAGAAGGGTCATTTCGTGGTGGACGAGAAGAACGATCACGGGGAGGACGGGAGGAACTAACACGGGGAGGACGGAAGGAACGCTCACGTTCAATTTGAGCCTCTGGCGATGACTCGCGAGACCGGGGAATCGGAAAAGCTCCAGAAGCTAGGAAAAATTTAAGCTGAGCTTGCATGCCTTCGTACTGAGCTTGCATGCCTTGGTACTGAGCTTGAATGCTAACGTACTGAGCATCTCTAAGCCTTTCTCGTTCCTTGGATGCTTCTAGCTCGCTTGTGAGTTTTGTCACAGTCTCCCGCATAGTGGAGAGGCTCTCCCCATCAAGTTGCTCGGCTTGCGAAGAAGTTCCTATTCCTTGCATTCCAAAGTGATAGCGGTGGAACTTCTTATTAGGAAGCCCGTATACCTTCCCATATTTTGCACCGCCAGCCGCCTGCATCCATAGTCTTTCTGCATCCTCCTCCGAAATATGGATTGGCTCGCCCGACTCATTAGCTGGCTGACTGCGTATGAATTCCTCCATGTCAGCTCTGAAGCGATCCTATAAGAAATTTTTTATTAATTAGTATTTGAAAGATTATATTAGAGTATATTAGAATACTTAATGAAAAGAGAAAACTTATATGTACAGTCGATGATCGGTCGTCGACCCACTTTTCTGGATTAGTCTCTTTCTTTTTCTTGACAATATGAGTCTCATTGAATAACTCATCTTGCTTCATTGGACGACCCAGCTTCTTTTCCTGAAAATTCATAAATTATAGTTAATAAACAGAATAGATATACTTTGAAAATTAAAATAAATGAATAAATTACGTACCAATCTTCTTTTTATAGTCCCTTGGCTGATCGCACCTCCAGTGTGCAAGGAGCCTCCCTTCTCGGATGCGCGAGCTTTCTTTCCTTTTTCGCTCTTCTTTAAGAACTCCGCGGTAAGCCACTGCCTTTGCAAATCCCTCCAATAATCATCAAGCAACCATCTAGGCTTCTGGTTGTACAGTCTAACGTTGGAGAAACTATGCGACAACCGCTTCCGAGCCTTAAGATTAAAATTACGCGCCACCTCCGCGCTATAGCGGTGTTCCCATACACACTTGCTCTGTATTTCAAAAGTTAAATATTGTATGAAAATATCATAAATATAAATAATTATAAAGCTTAAAAGAAAATTTGTACCTTAAATTCATTGAAAATTTGCTCCTTCAGCGAGAATGGGAATTCGCTCCAACTCGTATAAGGGGCATCATAAAGCTTTTTGGTGGCGTTGGTGATTATCCTCATAGTAGTGTTACTCGGGATGAACCTGTAATTTAACAAAAAAAACACATTAATATATTAGTACAAACTGCACAAAATAATAAACGTAAAAATATCAAGCTACTCTTACCCATCACCCTCAGGGACTATGATGATCCTGCCATACTGATCACGATGCACCTCATCGTCATCATCAACATCATCATCGGAATCAGGTACATTAGATGCATGTGTGGAAGGTGTAGGGGGGTCAGAGCTAGTATCTCGCAGGCGAAGGCCTGCAAGAGATGGAGTTGCTGATGAAGATGGTTGTGATCCCTGTGACTACGACATCGCGGGATCGACCGGAAACTGCTGTGATACTGATGCATCTGACCCCCGTGGCTGTGGCACCAGCGGTTGTGACCCACGTGGTTGTGACCCCCGTGGCTATGACCCGGATGGATGTAAGCCATGTGCTCGTGAGGCAGCTGCATTGTATGCTGGACGTACAGTCCTGGGGCCCTGTGCTGAAAGACCCGGTGTCTGCACAAAGATGTAGTTGGGCTGGTGATGCTGTGGCGCCTCATAATATCCATTGGGTGGAGGATAAGACATAGGCGGTGCCTGTGTAGAGGGTGGAAAAGAGGGAGGATAAGAGGGA
>ML299255.1:3926-68207 GCA_005239495.1 Nicotiana undulata
CTTTGAAAAAAACTTCCCCCCCCCCCCCCCCAACCCAAACACACAAAAAAAAACATGAAAAGAAAAAAGCTAAGTCAACTAATTAACTTAAATTTATAGTTCTCTTACAAGTCAACTCATCTAACTGAAATAAATACAAATATATATTGCCATGTGTAAACCAGACAACCTTCTCTAAACATGGATCACAAAGCATCTCGTATTCAAGCAGGGCTTACAAAAAAGTTGCATTTTAAGGAGTGATGTAGACAACCTACCCTAACGCAAGTAGTTTAACGTTTCGAACCTGTAAATCTATAGATTACACAGAAATAACTTTATTGTTGCTTCAAGATCCCATTCTTTAATACTATGATAAAACCACCATAAATAGGATGGGGTTTGAGACTTGATTGAGAATCTGGAAATGAATTTCATTCATTACTAGATCATGCACACGAATGAAGAAAGTTTTTTTGATAAAAAGTTGGTGAGAAAAATGAAGAATAAAATGCAACAAAATTCTTTGAACCTCAACTGATTATCATAAGAACATGGATTGTCTCCAACCTCATTGACGGCAAAATGGAGAATGGGTGTTTGACAAAAAAGTATTAAGTTTTTTGTTAAATCAATTAAATAAGTTGATAATGGGCAAATCCCCGTTAAACATAATAAATCCTAGATTTGAGATTGATAGATATCAATGATATGAGACCGCATTCAAGGTTATTAAATACCTAAGGTGTACTCAATGATTGTTAATGAATGAGAGAATAATGGTAAGCAATAAATATGCTAAACGACAATAAATGTAAATAGGATGAATGATTCACCCAAATATTGAATGATGTGGATGATTCCTCTTTCTAACAACAACGTGTGATAATTAAATGTGAGGATGGACAAATTGTTCTTGGATCGTGTGAGTGAAAACGTAGAATAAACAACAAAATCAATCATAGTAGCAAGACAAGCTTTTTGTACATTCTCTCAAGAGTCAACTTCTTACAAGTGTTCTTATCAGAAAGTGAATCCCCTTTTTTGTTCCATATCTCTTTCTATTTATAAGAGATATTTTTGGGAAACCCTAAAAAGTACTACCAGGGGAATATTCAGTTGAATAATCTTTTTGGTAATTCTAAGACTATCCTAGTCATTACTGCTATGCTCCTCTACTCAACCTCGGTCTTGGTATCTTGCTTGGCGACTCCTCGCTATTGGACCCTGGTCGACATCGGTCATAACTCGTTCATTCGCATTTGCTGAACCTGGTCGGATTTTGACCCATACAATGCACCTTCTAATTTTATTTCAAAAAAAATAAATAGAGTTGGTTATCTTTGTAGTATCAATGGTTTCACTTATTTATTATCTCAAATTGATTATCTAATACTATTAGATTTTTGTTTAGCTTGTGAGTTTATACATTGTGCAATTTAGAAAATACAGTCCAAGTTTAATAACAGGAAGAGAATGAAAGCTCTAGAAATGTCCTTTATGGACAGACCCCCCCCCCCCCCCACCCCCCCACCCCCACCCCCAACAAAAAAATCTTGCAAGGCCAGATTATAAAATTCAAAGACATCATAAATTTCAACTTCAGATAGAAAAATAAACAAGTAGACCACCTTTTTTAGAAAGATAAACAATATTCAGAAGGATTTTAGTGAATGCCAAAAAATAAAAAATAGTTTATTGAATAGAAGAAATTAAAAAAAATGCTAATTTGGTCTTATTTTGCAATTGAGGATTTTTAGTTTAGTTGTTAGAGGCGTTTCCAAAGCTAGTCTGTTTTTTATGATGGTGGTGGCTAAGTCAATTTACATGCATTTCGATTGTTTCACTGATTACGTGCTACCTCATACTTTGTCGATCATTAATTGAACGGACAAAAAGAAATCACTAAATATTTTTATTTTTACTGGAATTTAAAAATAAAATCTTATAATTTTCCTTCCACTTCATTGACTCTTAGGCATAACTTGAGTTGCATTTTCAAAGCAAGTCCCCATACTAATATATTTCCTATGTCGCATTTGATATCTAACAAGATGTTTTCAAAAGGGCTTCTTATCAAAAGTAAATAAAAAGTATTTTAGGAGAGTAACCGTTCGTATCGTATATTAATAATTATTTTTACAGTTCGAACTCGTCATATGCAAAAACTTTATCATTACACCAAAGCTTCCCTTCGTTCGGAGCTCTTCTAATTAATTAAATTAAGTTTTTTCGAGGGATGGTACTCCCTTAATATATGTTTGCGGCTTGTAAAGTTTTTTAATGAAGAAAAAAGATATTACACGAGTGCAGGAGTCCAATCAAATCATTGTCCCAAATTAAATGCTGTGATCTCTGTTTGAGTTGGCTGGTGGGCTTTTTTTCATTTTTATAATAAATTATTATGAAGTGCTGCCCAACATGCATGTTTGCTCCCTATTCCCCGTGGGCTCATTGTGGTAGGCCCAATCTTTCATGTGCTCTACATTACTCTTTCATCAATGCTTCCACATCTCAGGGTAAATATTGCATGGGGCGTCCTTATTTGGTCGTCCCCATTTAATCTATACTCATATTTTTAAGATTATTTAATTTTTATCTTATTTTTGACAATTTCAAACCCATCGTTGCCTCCTCTTCTTCTCCTGCGACCTATGTGCTCCTTTCTTCCTCCTATTCTTTTCCTCTTCTTCTTCTTTTCTCTATGAAAGTAATATTGATAGGATATGAAGTATTTCGTGACTCAATTATTGAATGCCATAACAGGAAGATGGACTCAATTTGTGTAGCGGTTGACACCCTAATAAGGTTTGGTCCATCTAAAAGTAATATGATCTCTTGCTTAATATGGAGCCTGAAAAGAGTTTATTCAAAACTCGAAGAAGCATCAACTCAAGTTTGGGACTGCTGGGCCAAACTTCAGACATTACCAGGTTAAATTTTGTCTGAAGTTTGCAACTATCATGCCAGAAAAAATTATCTGAAGTTCAAATATAACAAGTTGATTTTGTATGAAGTTTGCATTACAAACTAAAGAACTTCAGACTAATTTGTCTGAAGTTTGCACTACAAACTAAAAAACTTCAGACTAATTTGTTTGAAGTTTGCATTACGAACTGAATTTTTTTTTTATTACTTTTGCAAGTCAGGCCAAACTTCAAACGAAAATATCTGAAGTTTTACTTTGATAAGGTCACATTTCAGACAAAAATTCCGAAGTTCAAACTTCAGATATAAATTCTTGCTACTTCATGCCCCGTATGACAAAAGTTACCCGAAAAGTGAGTGCGCTTGCAATTATTTTGCAAAGCGGGTATAAATTAAATGGTGACCAAAAACTGAGTATAGATGCAAATTATCCTCTTAGGGCGGAGCTAGTATATTAATTACAAGTTCGAATGGATTCACCTAAATATCTATTGAATATATATAAATTCTAAAATTTAGAACTCAATAACTTAGACTAAGAACCCAAACCGTAACTAAATATAAACACCTATATAAAGTGACCCAAATTAAGCGAAATCTTGAGTTCGTTATTCCAATAACTTTAAGAGGTCGTTTGGAACAATGGTGGGATATCCCACGATAGCTCATGGGGTGGGATATCTCACGGGATTAGTTATCCCACCTTCTATGTGGGATAAATAATCCAACCATTTTAGTGGAAAGTTTTCCCGAAATTAATTAATACTTCAAACCAAACATGGGGTAAATTAATCCCAAACTTTATTTCAAGATTATTATTCTTATCTCATGTATCAAACGACCCCTAAGTAAATATAGACACCCTCTCAATAACTTGCCTTCGTTGTTCCACTGTGTCACACGTATCATTTGGATCAAAACTGAAACAACAACAACAATAAAAAACACAGGTTAATCTTATAAGAGGGTCTAAGGAGGATAGTGAGTATGCGGTTTTATCCCTATCATATGCAAATGGAGAACTTGTTTTCGATAGATACTCGTCTCTAAGCAAACAAGCAAAATCACAATAACAAAAAAAAATATCAAAATTAAAAAAAAAAAATTGAAATAGTAAAGAAATCTTTTCTAAGAAAATATAGTAAAACAAAAAATTATTATTATTATTATTATTATTATTATTATTATATTCTTGAAAACATGGAAATAAACCTAGATTTTGACTTTTGCTTCCAAGTGGACTTGCTGTGAAACTTCCTCCATATCACCAAAGTTTCCTTGATTAAGACACCACATTCTTGTGGTATGTTCCAAAAGATCCATGCCTGTAGGTAGCTAGGCACATATAATGTTTTTTTAATAATCTAGGAAAATCATAAGATTATTAATTTAATATATGACCAAATATTCTTTTCTTTTAATGATGTTTTAAGAGCAAAGATACCTCTCCCCCTTGTCTTTTATTTTTATTTTCCCGGCAAATTTCGTGGTCTCGTGGACCGTTTTATTAGATACAAAAAGAAAAGTTTAGTCTAATTTGGGAAACCTTTTGATTTCTTTTATTTATTTATTTCACTCTCATCTTCAGATTTAACTTTTAATGTAAACAATCGTACAGCAGAAATTTAGACATTCGGTACCTAAAAATAACAACTTACGGAGTCTATTATGATATGCAGATTTACCTTGTCTTAAGTCTTAACTAAGTTAAACCAAAAAAAGAAAGTTTTAACTAAGTAATCAAATCTTTCTACACATTCAAACTAACATTTCTCTATTTTTGTTCTAACAAAAAGAATATGTCCTATCTTTTTGGTATTTTCACCTCCGTGTTAGTAGAAATATTTGGCTAATGATAGGCTATAATTACGTATTTTAGTCGCTTATTACACTCTAATTTACTGTATTTTAATTGAGTTTGAGCTTTAATCGCTAGTGTTTTGCACTAATTGTGTGTTTTATGCCTTGCAGGAGTGATTCCGGGCTATATATAGATATTATGGAATGAATTCAAGTGATTTGGCGCTTTGAAGTCTGAGTAAAAGCCCAAAACATTAAGCCGGGATCGTGTTCGGGGGTCAAATTTGATAATTAAGAACAAACGAAAACTCGAATAGGCATATTGTGCACTGTCTAGTAAAATGGGCATAACGTTTTGATTGAAACTCCAGTTGGGTTGTATTATATATGGTTAGAAAGCTAACTCAAAGGGCTACAACTTTCATGTTTTACGTGGTTCCAATTTCCTAACGGAACAGGGTGAAAAATGCGGTCGAAATCGAGACCACGGACCTGGATGCGGGCTGAAGCAGTGTATCGGTAAATGACCGCGCCCGGGCCGCGTTTGGCCGCGGCCGCGAGCGTCCAGGCTTAAAAAAGGGTCCCTTTTCGCGTAGGAGAATGTATAATTATTTGGGTCTGACCCTACTTGGTATATATACATGAAAAAACGGTATTTTGGAGAGATTGGACATACTTTTGACAGAGATTCGACCTAAGGAGACAGAGACACAATAGGAACAAGGCGGAGAATTCTTCTACGAGTTTTCCTTCCTCTTCCTATTTTTCATTGTTGGTTATGACTTTTAGTATTTTATTTTTACATACTATTATGAATAACTAATTTGTTATCTAGGGTTTTGATGGAACCTTTTGTAGGATAAATTCTTGTTATGTTTTTATATAATTGAGCCGTTGGATTTCTCTACTTGTTCAACTACGTGTTTATTGTTGTTGATTGAATGACCATCGATTGACTGTGCCTATTTATTATGTGTTTCTTGAGAAAAGATACATATTTAGGTGGTTGTTGAACAACGTTACTCCTAACGTATGTGAGAAATCAATACTACGGGTTTAAAGGTAGGTTTAGAAATAACAAAGTCTTGATGTGGTCATTAGGAGCGGTTAGATAAAGCCAACTAGCGTAGTTCGAGAGAATATGTCTTGTAAATTATTGTAGTTGCTCGAGAGAGAACTACGACACCTAAAATGCTCATGATCAGTAGAGAATACATAGACGAAATTATAAAAAATATAGCGGGAAGGATTTCGACAATTGGGGAAATCATAACTCTAGACCTCCTTAATTTAATCTTCAACCCTTAGTATCTTTAGTTGTTAATTTACCACTTTAGTTAATTAGTTAGATATAAGAATTTTAATCTTTATAACTTAGAAATTTATTCGAGCTTGTCTTCTTAGTGATATTAAAAAGTTATAGCTAAGCATTAGTTCTCTGTGGGATTCGACTCCGGACTTTTAGACCGGATTATATTTGCAGCGACCGATTATCCTTTTTAGGACTAGAGTTGGGCGTGATCAAATTTTGGCGCCGTTGTCGGGGAACTAACGGTGTAGCTGTAGGTGTACTTATTACTAGGTTTCAAGTTGAACTTTTATTTTTTTTATTTTTTAGTATTTGATTTTTATTTTCTTTATTTTAGTTTTATTTGTTAATTTGAAAAAAAAATGGCATCATGGAATTATGAGAGTTTTGATGTTGGTAATTCTACTTTTGATTCTCCTTATGCTTATTTTGGAGGAAACCACCCATGACAAAATTATCAAAATATTTCCGAGGGCGAGTTATGTGCACCAACTCAATCTTATGTGTGGAATGTGTGTGATATATGTGGTGGTCAAAATGGTCACTTTCACGGTTGTGCTTATATTTCGTATCTTCCTCCAACCTCTTACTATGATGGTTCTTCTTTTTCGTGTGAAGTTAATAGGAATAAAGAACCCAGGGATGATGGCCTGAAAGAGATCAAGGAGATTCTAAAGTGCCTTGTGGAACAAAATAATGAAAAACAACTGCACATGCAAAAAGATGCTGCTATTCGCAACCTGACAGCACAAATACGTCAATTAGTTGAAGCATTTAATGCTCAACCAGCTGATATTGTGGATAGTAGCCAAAATGAGCTTATATTAGATGCAAAAATTGAGTTGCTGAGGGAGGAGGTCAGAGTAGAACACCAACAATCAATTGAACTAGATTTTGAGGATGTCGACGTTGTAGAAGAGATACTAGAGTCAACCAGGGACGTTGAAGATACATATTTAGTTGACTCTATTGTGATTGGTGTTGAGGATGCTGAAAGTCATAAAGTTCATGTGTTTGGGCGCATTGCTCCTCACTCCAAATATTTTTCCACATTGTGCTTGGATGATGATATGGAAATAGAGTCATCCGAACCAACGAAAGAGTCAAGGAATGAGGAACTAGGTGCATATATTCTGGAACTAGGTCCACATTGTGCTTAGTTCTTTTGTTAGGTAGTGTCGTAATTCCCCCTTGGTTTTTCTTTGTGCCGCGGTTCTTTTCCAAAGGTTTTGTTTGAACCGGGTGTAGTTAGTTTTGTTTTTAGGAATAGGAGCCATTATGTTGTGTTTTGAATTGAAGCAATATCTCTTGACTTTGTTATGCCTTGAGAATAGTGAGTACCTTGGTTGTGACGCTTAGGCTCATTTTTTTGACTCTTGTATAAGTACCTTAAATTGTATAAGCTTAACTTTGCTTAACTGCTTTGACTAGAGTGTCTTGATGAATCCAATCCTGAGTGAGTTAAGTGACATGTGTGTGTGAGGTTTGGGTGTTATTCTGTGCATTGCCTTTGATGCCTAGAACTTGCCATGTGTGTTTGCAAAGCGAAATAATAGTTTTGTTCAGTCTTGGAAGTGATATAGGCGTTTATTTGTTGAGCCGTATATATATATTGTACCCACATAATTGTTATGTATCGTAGTTAACCCCTTTGATCCTGTAATCATGTTTCTTTTGCAACCACATTACAAGTCTTACCCATTTGTTTGAATTAACTATCTATTTGAACCTTTTAATCTCTCATGAGCACTTGAATTGTTATGAACTTTGTAAAAGTTAAAGTGTGGAATGGTTGGTTTGGATTTTGAGTGGAACTAATGAAATAAGGAGAAAGGAACACTGTTTTGATAAAGTAAGAGCCACTTGAATATTAAAAAAAAGAAAAAAATAGTTGCATTGCTGTGGAAAAAAAACATTCCTTGATAAGTGGTGACTCTTGAAGTAATTGTGCTTAAAGAAGTACGGGTAATAACATTGATGTGAAGGTGGAGTTTGGTTTGACACAAGTATAGGGTTTCAATGTTAAAGTATATGTATTAAAGTGCTTAGGGAGGTGTAGTCACTCTTATATCTAAATGTATCCTATCCGTCCCCCAACCTACATTACAACCAAATAAAGTCCTACTTGATCCTAGACTGAATAAGCTCGATTAGTAGAGTAGTACACTACGGGCAAGCCTATGGTGCATCTTTTGTGGCATATGAATGTTATTTATGAGAGTGAGTGTATTCTTTCTATCTTGAGTTCCTAAGTGTTGTTAAATTTTATTGTGTGGAACTACTCTCTTTTGTTGTGTGAGGGCACTTGATTCATGAAGGAAAGATAATGTCAGTGACCTCTATGTTAGAGTAAGTGGGTGAGTTGTGAATAATGCGTGGTACTTGGGAGTCAAATCTTGAGGTAAAGATGTTACGATTTTGTGCTTAGTCTATTTTAAATATTCTTGGTGTGATGAGTTAGGAGAATTGCTTAAAAAGGTCGTGTCTATATAAAGTGTAGTTTGATTGCTCGAGGAAGAGAAACGGTATAAGTGTGGGGTGTTGATGATACGCTATAATTGCGTATTTTAGTCGCTTATTACACTCTAATTTACTGTACTTTAATTGAGTTTGAGCTTTAGTGTTTTGCACTAATTGTGTGTTTTATGCCTTGTAGGAGTGATTTCAGGCTATATATAGATGTTATGGAATTAATTCAAGTGATTTGGAGCTTTGAAGTCTGAGTAAAATCCCAAGAAATTAAGTCGGGATCGTGTTCGGGGGTCAAATTTGATAGTTAAGAACAAACGAAGACTCGAATAGGCATATTGCGCACTGTCTAGTAAAATGGACATCACTTTTTGCTCCAAACTCCATTTTGGATACATAATATATGGTTGGAAAGCTAATTCAAAGGGCTACAACTTTCATGTTTTACGTGGTTCCAAATTCCGAACAACATGGTGAAAAATGCGGTCGAAATCGTGACTGCGGACCTGGACGCGGGTTGAAGCAGTGTACCGGTAAATGACCGCGCCCGGGCCGCGTTTGGCCGCTGCCGCGAGCGTCCAGGCTTTAAAAAGGGTTCTTTTTCGCGTAGGAGAAGGTATACTTATTTGGGCCCGACCCTACTTGGTATATATACATGGAAAACGGTATTTTGGATAGATTGGACATACTTTTGACAGAGATTCGACCTAAGGAGGCAGAGACACAATAGGAGCAAGGCGGATAATTCTTCTACGAGTTTTTCCTTCCTCTTCCTATTTTTCATTGTTGGTTATGACTTTTAATATTGTATTTTTACATACTATTATGAATAACTAATTTGTTATCTAGGGTTTTGATGGAACCTTTTGTAGGATAATTGTTGTTATGTTTTGAGCCGTTAGATTTCTCTACTTGTTCAACTACGTGTTTATTGTTGTCGATTGAATGGTCATCGATTGACTGTGCTTATTTATTATGTGTTGCTTGAGAAAGGATACATATTTAGGTGGTTGTTGAACAACGTCACTCCTAACATATGTGAGAAATCAATACAACGGGTTTAAAGGTAGGTTTAGAAATAACAAAGTCTTGACGTGGTCATAATGAGCGGTTAGATAAAGCCAACTAGCGTAGTTCGAGAGAATATGTCTAGTAAATTATTGTAGTTGCTCGAGAGAGAACTAAGGCACCTAAAGTGATCATGATCAGTAGAGAATACATAGACGAAATTATAAAAAATATAGTGGGAAGGATTCCGACAATTGGGGAAATCATAACTCTAGACCTCCTTAATTTAATCTTCAACCTTTAGTATCTTTAGTTCTTAATTTACTGCTTTAGTTTCTTAGCTAATTAGTTAGATATAAGAATCTTAATCTTTATAACTTAGAAATTTATTCGAGCTTGTCTTCTTAGTGATATTAAAAAGCTATAGCTAAGCATTAGTTCTCTGTGGGATTCGACTCCGGACTTTTAGACGGGATTATATTTGCAGCGACCGCTTATCCTTTTTAGGACTAGAGTTGGGCGTGATCATAGGCCAAGTTCTTGTAAGAGGGTATAGTGAGTAGGTACCATAAATGGTTGCGATGGATTAGTAAGTATTCCTTCATCCTTAACTAGACGTCTCGTGTTCGAGCCTCTGTGAATGAAGTTAGCTTTGGTAGGAATCCGGACTAGTTGCGCCCAAAGTGCTTTACCCAAATTTCTATGCAAATTTCAAAGCACGATGGCGTACGCAGGACTTTTCGCAAGCGTTGTCAATATTTGAAAAAGGGACCAAATAAATTAATTACCGTGACGGCAAGCGATGTCATTTTTTATATTCATATATAAAATTCTAATTTTTTTATTTTTAGTAGTACATACAGATTATGAGAAAAATTCGATAAAGCGGCATCACGTGACATCACTTCAAGCCAGAGGCGTACCCAAGTTGAGGGATATGGGTTCACGAACTCATACTCCTCTCCCTAAACCATGTATAACAATATTATATTTTTTCAAAATTAGTTAAATAGATGTGCGTAAACCCATGCTCAAAGACTCTTATGGTGTAATTATTATTGGGTGCACCTCTACAAGTGAAATTGACGTTTAAATCTCACTTTGAATGGTCTTGTATTCGGCATATATATATATATATGTGTGTGTGTGTGTGTGTGAAAATTACTAAAAATTTAAAAGAATATAATTTTGAACATATAATTTTAAAAGTGTAGTGAGTTCATGATAATAGATTAAAGTTAAATTCGTCAAATATAAATTCTAAATACACCTTTTCATAATATTGCAGTCATGCTCTGAATCCATCTCCTAGGCGTTGATAGCACAAGTTACTCCCTCTATCCAATAAACACAATCACTACTACTATTTGAAATTCAAGTAGTTTTTTCTTTGTTATGATCTTCTCAAATAGGTTTTAGGTACTGTCTTACTGAAATGGGGCTTTATAATATATACAATATACATATATTTTGTATAATTAAAAAACAAATGTCAAATTTAAGTTAAATATTAGATGTAGTGACCCTATTACAACTGTGTAGGAGGTCCATTTCATGATTGGATAATGATGGTCTTTTACGGTTAGAGATCCCATCTTATGTACTCCATCTCTTTTATGATTGACATAGTTTTAAGTACGAGGGCCAACATACTTAACTTTGACTGTGAATATTCTTTAAATTTTTTAAAATAAAATTTATATTTTCGAAAATTAGATAAAAAGTATTATAAGTTATAATAATTCATAATTGAAAATATTTTATAAAACATTTGTAATGATTATATAATTATGCAACTGAATATTACATCTTCTTCAGTGGTCAGTGATTATGTGTTCTTCTTCTCCAGCTAACAAGTGTCCATCAGTATACACTTCAATATATGAACAGTATACCTGTCTTTAGAGGATGAATCCATGTGCTGGCGTTTCAGTCTGGCTTCTGCAAATATATCACATCAATTTATGAACAAAATATCAAAATAAGAAAGTATGACATGGAGTTGGCTTGTCTTTTGACTCTCATATCTCAAATTAGGTTATATTTCTTCTTTTCCAGACTAGAATTTGCATTTGGCCCTTTATCTTTTTCATGGCCAAAAATAATATAGCAAATCCAAAATTTAAAGTTACTGAATACTCAACCTACAACTTATCTGTGGCAACAGTTGCAGACTCCCTATAAATATATAATTTTAATCAATAATACATATATATAGTTTTAATCAGAGACGTTAAATCTCAAACATTAGAGACAGTCAGGATTTAAAAATTATGGAAATTTTAATCATTTTAAGTTATTGGATACTAAATTAACACTATACATATTCAATAGATTTCATAAGGTTCAGACAAAAACTATTGTGTTCAATCGAACCCGTAGGCTCTATCCAGCTCTGCCACTGGTAAACCTGTTGTCTACTTGTCGTCATGCTTCCATGTTGAACTAGTACTGTATTCTCGAGTGTAAAATATGAATAGATTTTGATCTTTTAAGGATATCAATATATAGTTTGAATATGAATAGATTTTGATCTTGTAAGCATATCAATATATAGTTTGAGCTGAAAGCAACGGGTCGGTTTGAACCCACAAAAGCCGCACCTCTAACCGGGACTAGTCATCAAATAACTATGTTGTTCAGACTCTCTGATAATATTTTGGGTGTTTGTCGGATCTTCCAAAAATAGTGCGTTTCTAGAAGATCCGACACGAGTGCGATAACTGTTACAATCATAGAAATGCATAAGCAGTTCATCCTTAAACCCACAAGCTTTCCCACCAAATTGGAAAGCAATTTAATATTGACTTTGAATCATTGAAAGGCTACTAAATAATGTTTAAAAAGAAAAGGAAGTAAGAAGCAGATACATCTAATATGATACTGCACTTTGCCACGGATCACTGAAAAAAATACTGCAGTCTGCAATTCCAGTGCTTTGTTTATTCTCCATTACAAAAGTTACCTCAAATGCTATATGCAATGTATTAAAATCTGGAATCTTTAATGTCAGAAGAAAGTTATGTGCCTACATAAAGATTACCTCTGTACGGGCAGTACGCACAAGCAGTACTCTCTCTTCAAGATGATAACTTGTTCTACCTTTTAAATAAGCAAACGAATCAAAGAAGCATTAAAGAAAAGTGCATGTGCATAAAACTTTGCTTCATTCTTATAACACCCAAATTGTGACTGTCAGCAGTATTATGAACCAAATTAATGAGTAATTTAGTACTAATTGAATGATATAAACCACAAATAAAGTTCAGAAAGTGTCATAGGCCTAAAGAAGGAGTGCCTTGGAGTAACGGTAAAGTTGTCTCCGTGTGACTTATAGGTCACGGGCTCGAGCCAGTAGAAGCAACCGCTAATGCTTACATTAGGGTAGGTTGTCGACATCACACCCTTGGGGTGCGGCCCTTTCCCGGACCCTGTTGGATGCTTTGTGCACCAGGCTACCCTTTAATTGTCATAGGCCTAACATCCTCTTCCTCTCTGCTTTTCTTAATCTTTCAAAGTCTACAGAAACACAGATATGAAATTCCATATTTTCAAAGCCCCCACTTTCCTCTTCTTTCTATCAATTCTCTCTTTAAACATCCATAACTTTAAATCTAATAACATGACAATAATTACAAGTGGGAAATGGGCATAGCACTGTGTCCAAGAAGCTTATCCCATTTCATCTTTCCTATCTTATCTACTCATTCACTATTGTGGGGTCTAAATAATGAAAACTTCAACAGATTATTTATCTGGCATCAAAAAAGGAAGAGAGAGCTAATGTAGATTTTTGTGGCACAATCTATACATGTATATATATATAACTCTTAAATCATGCAAATGCATGTTCATACATGATCGCATTAAAGAAACAGCAATGCACATCAATCTAGTAAAGTTTATAATATCAGTCACATTTAGTTTGCCTCTCAGCTACATACTGTGTCCTAGAGTTTAATGATCACAAAATATTGGATCTTCCCAACTCTTATATATACCTGTCTCACTCTCACAGACAACACACTGTACTTTCACCTCTCCCTCTAGTTTTATTTTAGTGGTCCATTTCCTGCACATTCCATGCAAATGACAGACAGTAAGTTTCTCAAGGCATGCCAAAACAAATCGCAAAAGAAGGGTGGCAAAGACATACCTTCAGCGGCTTGCGACAAATGCTGTAAATGGACTCTTTGGCCTTTCCTTAAGGAAGAGAAGGCTATCCCAAGGGATGTTCCAAAAGGTCATGCAGTAGTTTATGTAGGGAAGTACCAAAAGAGGTTTGTAATAAAAATCACCTTGCTGAAGCATCCGCTCTTCAAGGCATTGCTGGATCAAGCTCAAGATGTTTATGATTTCACTGCTGATTCGAAGTTATGGATCCCCTGCGACGAGAACATCTTCATCAGTGTCATCAGATGTGCCACATCACCAGAAAGTCGACGCATCTCAATCTGTTTTTGATGGTCCAATCACAAAGCTCGTGATAGTAATTCATCCATGATGTTTAACTCATTGTTTAGAATGTTGGCATCTGTAACCATAACCTGTTGTATACTATATCTATTGTATGTAAATTCATTGCCTACGCATTAATTCTCTATTGAGTCAACACCTTAACTGCTCATTCTTCATTGCTACTGTAGAAGTGATCATTTCTTGAAATTTATGCAACTCCTATACAAGGCACAGTACTCAAGACAGTATATTGAGTGTAATGGAAGAATGTCAGTAGAATATTTCAGAAACATTCCACACTTTTAAACTGCTCCTAACAGACATCCACTTGATCATCTCAACGGGAATGCCAGTTCTAACAGCTTGACAATAATAAGCACTAATAGGCATAATTCCGCGCCACAAGTTCAGGGACCAGGAAACAATATAAAATCTACAGTGTAGCACAAGTGTTAATTTTATTTTATCACTTTTTTAAGCTATGAGACTAAAAAGGCAAGATTGCAACAATTACAAGCATTTTCTCACAATCTGCAGAAGGACAAGCTAAAGTGAGACGCAGAAGCCTTAATAAGCCACGGCCCAATTCATACAAGCATTGAGAAACCAAAAATTTGACATCAGTAAACTGCACTAAAGTTTGTATGAAATGTATGTTAAACTGTTGCACTCTCTGAGCACAGATCTGTAAGCACCAAGAGAAGATTAGCAAAGAACTGGTTAATAAGCACCATCACCAATGTACCAATCATAACAGTTGAAAGTTGGATGTTCCTTTCCTTATGACAGATCTATATCTAACACAAGATTTTAGCTTTACTCCTATGATGCACTAAAGTATAGAAGGGAAAGTAATGTAAGAGATTATTTAATCTTATGACACACTAAAGTAAAGAGGGGAAAGTTATGCAAGTGTAGCCAAAAGATATAGAAAGAACATAATGGGATAAAAAGTTCTCCCAAATTCCTAAGGTGAACTGGGAGAACTTTTCCTTTTTTTTAAAAAAAATGGGAAAGTAAATTTTAGTAATAAAGTACCAAGGAGGTACTTCAAAAGTACAGGTGTTCTGGCTGTACATTTTTTTTATCAAAAACAACAACAACAATAACAGGCCAATGCATTCCCACAAATGAGGGAGTACATTTTTTTTATCACTCATCCAATTTCCCTTTTATTGCTTTTCCAGGAAAAATATTGACTAGAAGAGTTCTATAGGACCAACTCATTGGAAACTAAGAATGGTTTTATATTCATTATTTTCCACACCGTTTAGTTACACCTACTTCCCCCTTTAGGTATGATAATAGATTATAATTACGTATTTCAATCGCTTATTACACTCTAGTTTACTGTACTTTAATTGAGTTTTACATACTATTATGAATAGCTAATTTGTTATCTAGGGTTTTGATAAAATCTTTTGTAGGATAAATTCTTGTTATGTTTTTATATAATTGAGCCGTTGGATTTCTCTACTTGTTCAATTACGTGTTTATTGTTGTTGATTGAATGGTCATCGATTGACAGTGCCTATTTATTATGTGTTGCTTGAGAAATGATACATATTTAGGTGATTGTTGAACACCGTCACTCCTAACGCATGTGAGAAATCAATACAGCGAGTTTAAAGGTAGGTTTAAAAATAACAAAGCCTTGACGTGGTCATAATGAGCGGTTAGATAAATCCAACTAGCGTAGTTCGAGAGAATATACCTAGTAAATTGTTGTAGTTGCTCGAGAGAGAATTACGACACCTAAAGTGCTCACGATCAGTAGAGAATATATAGGCGAATTTGAAGGGAACATAGCGAGAAGGATTCCAACATTTGGGGAAATCATTACTCTAGACCTCCTTAGTCTTGTCTCAAATTTCATCCTTGTTAGTTGATAATTTTACTGCTTTATAATAGTTGTTAGTTAATTAGTTAGAAATAAATATTATAATCTCAATAATTAGAAAATTGTTTGGACCTGTGTTTCTTAGCAATATTGAACAACTATAGCGAAACCTTAGTTCTCTGTGAGATTCGACTCCGGACTTTTAGACCGGATTATATTTGCAGCAACCGCTTATCCTTTTTAGGACTAGAGTTGGGCGTGATCAAATTTTGGCGGCGTTGCCGGGGAACTAACGGTACAGCTAAATATTACTAGGTTTCAAGTTTGAACTCTTATTTTTTTTTTAGTATTTGATTTTTATTTTAGTTTTATTTGTTAACTTGAAAAAACACATGGCATCATGGAATGAGAGTTTTGATGTTGGCAATTCTACTTTTGATCCTCGTTATGCATATTGTGGAGGAAATCACCCAAGGCAAAATTATCAAAATATTTTCGAGAGCGAGTTATGTGCACCAACTCAATCTTATGTGTGGAATGTGGTTGATGTTTGTGGTGGTAAAAATGGTCACTTTTATGGTTGTGCTTATATTTCTTATCTTCCCCCAACCCCTTACTATAATGGTTCTACCTTTTCTTGTGAAGTTAATAGGAACAAAGAACCCGGGGATGCGGACCTGAAGGAGATCAAGGATATATTAAAGTGCTTTCTGGAACAAAACAATGAGAAACAATTGCAGATAGAAAGGCAAGAGGCAACTATTCGCAAGTTGGAGGCTCAATTGAGTCAAGTGGTTGGAGTTATTAATTCTCAACAAGCCAATATTGGGGATAGTAGCCAAGAAGAGCATGAATTTGATGTGTTAATTGAGGAGGTCAGAGTAGAACATCAACAACCTATCCAACAACAATTTGAGGATGTCGATGTTGTAGAAGTGACACTGAGTCAGTCAAGGACATTGATGATATAAATTTTATTGACTCTAGTATCATTGATGTGGAGGATGCTGAAAGTCCTGAAGTTCATGTGTTTGGGCGCATTGGGCCTCACTCCAAACATTTTTTCACATTGTGCTTAGATGACGATATGAAAATAGAGTCGTTCGTTCCACCACTACTATTTCGCTTTGCAAATCAAGCGCGTGTTGGGAGACAACCCAGCGTTACTGCTTTATTTTATTTTATTTTATTTCCTTTTTTTTCTTTAATTGAATTATTTTTGTAGTGTCGATTTTTTATTTTTTTAGGAACATGGAATGCAAAGCCATTGGAAGGATGCAACAACAAACCATTGGTTGGAACTAAGTGTGAGGTACCCGCACGAAAGACCAGGCCTGGGAGAAGTCTGAGTACCCCATGAGATGCTAGTGCTTCGGCCTTTGGCATACCAGGGAGTTTTTTTTACCCTCTTATAGTTATGATGTGCATTGGGGACAATGAACAATTTTAAGTGTGGGGTGAGAAGATTGTTGGGTGACTTTCCATATTATTTTAGTGGTGTTAGATTGAATAACTTTTTAAAAAAAAAAATTGGACTTTTCCCGACGATGGATCTATTAGACAATTTTCTTAAGGGATTTAAGTCTAAAGGAAAAAAACAGTAAGATTTTCTTTTATTAGGTAGTGTAGCAATTCCCCCTTGGCTTTTCTTTGTGACATAGTTCTTTTTCAAGGGTTTGTTTGAACCGGGTGTAGTTAGTTTTTTTTTTAGGAATAGGAACCATTGTGTTGTATTTTGAATTGAAGCAATGTCTCTTGACTTTGTTATGCCTTGAGAATAATGAGTACTTTGGTTGTGACACTTAGACTCAGTTTTTGACTCTTGTATAAGTACCTTAAATTGTATGATTTTAACTTTGCTTAACTGCTTTGACTAGAGTGTCTTGATGAATCCAATCCTGAGTGAGTTATGTGCCATGTGTGTGTAAGGTTTGTATGTATTCTGTGCATTGCATTTGATGCCTAGAACTTGCCTCGCGTGTTTGCAAAGCGAAATAGTAGTTTTGTTCAGTCATGGAAGTGATATAGGCGTTTCTTTGTTGAGCCAGATATGTATATTTTACCCGCCTAATTGTTATGTATCGTATAACCCCTTTGAGCCTGTAATCTTGTTTCTTTGGCAACCACATTACAAGACTTACCCATTTTTTTTAATTAATCATCTATTTAAACCCTCTAACCTCTCATGAGCACTTGAGTTGTTATGAACTGTGTAAAAGTTAAAGTATGGGGTGGTTGGTTTGGCTTTTGAGTGGAACTAATTAAATAAGAGAAAGATGTACTGTTTTGAAAAAGTAAGAGCCACTTTAAAATTTAAAAAAAAAGGAAAAGGTAGTTGTATTGTTGTGGGAAAAAAATATTCCTTGATAAGTGGTGGCTATTGATGCAATTGTGCTTAAAGAAGTATGGGGTAATATACATTGATGTGAAGGCGGAGTTTGGTTTGACATAAGTATGGGGTTTGAATGTTAAAGTATATGTATTAAAGTGCTTAGGGAGATGTAATTACTCTTATATTTAAATGTATCCTAACCGTCCCGCAGCCTGCATTACAACCAAATAAAGTCCTACTTGATCCTAGACTGAATGAGCTCGATTAGTAGAGTAGTACACTACGAGCAAGCATATGGTGCATCTTTTGTGGCATATGAATGTTATTTCTGAGAGTGAGTGAATTCTTTCTATCTTGAGTTCCTAAGTGTTGTTAAATTTTATTGTGTGGAACTACTCTCTTTTGTTGTGTGAGGACACTTGATTCATAAAGGAAAGATAATGTCAGTGACCTCTATGTTAGAGTAAGTGGGTGAGTTGTGAATAATGCGTGGTACTTGAGAGTCAAATCTTGAGGTAAAGATGTTACGATTTGTGCTTAGTCTATTTTAAATATTCTTGGTGTGATGAGTTAGGAGAATTACTTAAAAATGTCGTGTCTATATAAAGTGTAGTTTGATTGATCGAGGACGAGCAACGGTTTAAGTGTGGGATGTTGATGATAGGTTATAGTTGCGTATTTTAGTCGCTTATTACATTCTAATTTATTGCACTTTAATTGAGTTTGAGCTTTAATCGCTAGTGTTTTGTACTAACTATGTGTTTTATGCCTTCTAGGAGTGATTCAGAGCTATGTAGATGTTATGAAATGAATTCAAGTGATTTGAAGCTTTGAAGTCTGAGTAAAATCCCAAGGAATTAATCCGGGATCGTGTTCGGGGGTCAAATTTGATAGTCAAGAACAAACGAAGACTCGAATAGGCATATTGCGCATTATCTAGTAAAATAGACATAACATTTTTTTCCGAACTCTATTTGGCTATATAATATATGGTTGGAAAGCTAACTCAAAGGGCTACAACTTTCATGTTTTACGTGTTTCCAAATTCCGAACGAAACAGGTTGAAATACGCGGTCGAAACCGCCACCGCGGACCTGGATGCAGGCTGAAGCAGTGTACTGGTAAATGACCGCGCCCGCGCCGCGTTTGGCAGCGGCCGCGAGCGTCCAGGATTAAAAAAGAGTCTTTTTTCGCGTAGGAGAAGGTATAATTGTTTGGGCCCGACCCTACTTGGTATATATACATGGAAAAACGGTATTTTTGAGAGACTGGACATACTTTTGACACAGATTCGACCTAAGGAGGCAGAGACACAATAGGAGCAAGGCGTAGAATTCTTCTACGAGTTTTTCCTTCCTCTTCCTATTTTTCATTGTTGGTTATAACTTTTAGTATTGTAGTTTTACATACTATTATGAATAGCTAATTTGTTATCTACTGTTTTGATGAAACCTTTTGTAGGATAAATTCTTGTTATGTTTTTATATAATTTAGTCGTTGATTTCTCTACTTGTTCAACTACGTGTTTATTGTTGTTGATTGAATGGTCACCGATTGACTGTGCCTATTTATTATGTGTTGCTTGAGAAAGGATACATATTTAGGTGATTGTTGAACAACGTCATTCCTAACGTATGTGAGAAATCAATACAGCGAGTTTAAAGGTAGGTTTAGAAATAACAAAGCCTTGACGTGGTCATAATGAGCAGTTAGATAAATCCAACTAGCGTAGTTCGAGAGAATATACCTAGTAAATTGTTGTAGTTGCTCAAGAGAGAATTACGACACCTAAAGTGCTCACGATCAGTAGAGAATACATAGGCGAATTTGTAGGGAACATAGCGAGAAGGATTCCAACATTTGGGAAATCATTACTCTAGACCTCCTTAGTCTTGTCTCAAATTTCATCCTTGTTAGTTGATAATTTTACTACTTTATAATAGTTGTTAGTTAATTAGTTAGAAATAAATATTATAATCTCAATAATTATGAAATTGTTTGGACTTGTGTTTCTTAGCAATATTGAACAGTTATAGCGAAGCCTTAGTTCTCTGTGGGATTCGACTTCGAACTTTTAGACCGGATTATATTTGCAGCGTCCGCTTATTCTTTTTAGGACTAGAGTTAGGCGTGATCAAGGTTCTTTCCAAAGTTTGACCTATTTCCTTAAATGGAAGCATATTTTCTCCCTCCAACAGTTCAAACTAATATAAACTATTATTACTTTATATTATTTCCAACTTGATGTGACATCTTTTAAGAAATTCAATTATTTCATATTTCAAATCATTATTCAACTCAATATAATAATGTATTTAAACATTTTCGTCTAAAGCTCTGCACAAGTCAAAACGGCTCTAACTTGTATAGGGAAAGAAGGAGTAGTATATTTGTAAGTCAGGGTGTTACAGTTACACAGCCTACATACAGTGAAGCTTCAAAGAATCAGACAACTTGCGTAAAACACGTGTTGCAAAGGTGACAAGCAGAACACGAACAAGCTATAGAGCAATGTTTTTCTTGACGAAATAATGGTCAAGTTGAATTTGGGCAATGTTTCTTGTGCTGTATTGAACGCAATTAGTGAACCCACATTATCTTTTCTCATTGAACAATATGAAAATTTCTACAGTTATACTTGAAGTTTGATTGTTCCCTGCTTGACTTTCAGCAATTTCTACTTTATGTTAACCAAATTTGTTGCACACTTGAATTGGGAGTAGTCTTCAATTAGCTGAAGTTTGATTGTACCCTGTTCAAATGTTTTGCACTACATAATATAAGTCATTTACAGTACAAATCTGGCATTTGCTCCTAGCCATATGTAAGTGTCTTTTTTCAAGCTGTGATGATCACTGAGGACCAGTCCTTGCATCCCCATCCCTTCATTTGACTACTACCACCTGCCACTCACATATGATCCAAAAGTGCCACAAATATTATTCAACCATCATAAAAGTTTTCTACAGAAAATGTTCTGTACCGCTATAATTAACTGCAAAAGCCACAGCTATACAGAAGTTCCCTGTACTTGAGCTACTATAATTTTGGGTTTTGTTGTTGAAATTTAGCAATATATGGTTAAGAACAATCAACCAGATTTTCAATTCTGTGATCAATATTTTGGAGTCCAATGTAAGAAGACTTCAAAGATATATGGCTATAATCTCTTGTGAGTCGTAAGTTGCGATTGTGTGCATAGACATATTTGATAAGACCCGCTTCCAGGTTGAGAAATAATTAAGGACAAAGAGGAACCAACAAAAGAATTGAGCATTCTTTATCAACAGTAACCAATTGTATCAGGCATCAGGCAACACTTACAGCCATGATTTCACAAGTTTCATGCAAAAGAATTTACAGACAAAATCAATCCTTAATGCTAGCAAGCAACGACTTCTTTCCATTCTTCTGAGAAATTTCGAAATATTAATTTGACTTGGAACGATTTCGGGCCACATCAAAGATATGTATGTACTCTGAATAAGAATGAACAAAATGAAAGGGAACAGTTCCACGGGATCTAGGAGTTCATAAGTGAAATTCAACTTGAAACGCCATATAAGGCTTTATCAAAAATCAAGTTGATTCATGTCAGTCCCCTAGTCTAAGCTTGATCGTCATATGCCACTCGCATTGAGTTTTATACAGCTTTCAGACCGCCTCATTTCACCATATCATATGAGCTATTTTCAGAAGGTATTAAGCCAACGGATCCCTTGATTCCCTTTCTTCATCAATTCCTTCAAATATATCATCATATGTGATGGGCACCCTTATTCTGTCATGAACAGATGCACGTTTGGCTCCGTTATTTGACTGCTCAACAGGAACTTGTTGCAGCAAAACATCTTTAGAATTGGCTGTAGTTTTGTCTCCCACAGTGGTCTGGCTAGATCTCTCAAAAGAAGATCCATTATTTGAGAGCGGTTCTTGCTTGAGCTTAGCCTGCTTAAATTGCTTCTGCAATTATTTTGAAACGAGGCTCTTAATGAACACTGGTATATAGATACATAATAGGAGAAGTGACCAGCAGATTGACGGTTTAAATTTTATATGCAATTGTTTACAAATACAGCATGCAATCATTGAAAGATCATCAGAAATATGAGAAATTGCAAAATCTGAGAAGTGTTTTTGATAGGTACGATAAATATAGTCCTTGCAACAAGAATAACTATGGCTATCCAAGGGCTGGAGGGTTTGCCCAACAACTGTGCATTTTAATTTCGAGGAAGTAATACTAGAGCACAACAGAAATAATCACTTAAACATTCAAAAAAAATCTTAAATTACTAACATGACCAAATATGCAGTTTGAAAGTTAGAGCATTACAGTAGTGCAACGAGCAGAGATACAACGGTAATTTCATAATATTTGACTTGAACTAAATAATATAGAGTGGAGTCAAACAATATATAAAGCTATATCTCATCTTAACTTACAAAATAAGAAAGTAAACCTCATAAACACCTCCATGTAGCCTTTATTAAAGGTTCTTTCTTTTTTTGATTGGTATTAAAGGTCATTTCTTTTCTTTCTTTGTTTTTTTTTTTGGAGAAGGAAAGGCTATTTCTTTTCTTCAAGGTTACCTGCTTTATTTTTTCTTTTATTTGAGAGTAGGTCGAGCAAAATCTTCAGCATAGACGAAAATATTCATGTTTACTGCACCTGATGATGGAACTTATGATCTTTCCAGGTTGAGCCACAAAATTGCCACATGCACAGGGAATAACTATGAACAAGATAAACGCTAAAGAATTATAACCCACCTCAAACTCCTGCCCTTTCTTCATTATCTCTTTGTATGCATTTGGATCTCGCACTTTAAGGATGCTCCATAATATCCCACCGCCTGTTCGGAAACGCCTGCCATCAGCAGTCTTCTGGCCACCACAATTCTGAATTGCATCCACCTGTAAATTTTACTGCAGCATCATCAACTGACTCACAATTGTAACTTAGAACTTATAATTTATGAGAAAATTATAGCTTTTCTCTTTAATTGTGCACTAGATATGCAGGAAAAGGGGCATGACGACCGAAAACATTTACGTATAACTCATTGGCCGGAGAACAAAAGACGTTAACACATACATGCAATCCTTCATTAACAAAAGGTCATTTCCAATCATCTTCATAAGCAAATAGGCTCCGGAGCAAAATTGTCATTTCCAAACATAAAACTCAGAAGCTCTGCCTTTGCCAAAATCCAGAACTTAGTTCTATTCTGGCCTAACTTGTTCACTTATCAAAACAAACTATGCAAAAAACATACTCACCAGACCCTCAACATGCAACAGCCATACGCCAGCAATTCGCTGCTAGTTAAGTACAACCAAACACGTCCAATTGACGATTAAACATTCAATAGAATAATTTACCCTCACCCGTTTGACCATAAGTTTTATACACATTTTTCAAAATTATTTTGAAAACATTGTTTGGTTATAAAAAGTGACCAGTTTTGGGAAGTTTTTGAGCATGAATTTTTCAAGTTACAAAAAGTGGTTTAGACTACTTTTCAAATTTTTGAAGTTTTCTACTCACAAAACTTCAACTTCTTTACAATCTAACTTCTTTACAAGTAAAATGCATGTCCAAACACAATTGCAACTTCCAAAACATTTTTCGTTTCCTCTTAAAAAACTATTTTTTTCAAATTTCAACGAAATCTATGTCCAAACGCTATAATGAAAAATACAGCTTTAACTAGAGAATTAAAATTTGGACAATGATATTTTACACGTTTGCAAGATATTCACAGAAGAGAGCCTCCAAATCATTCCAATATGAGAAATTAAGGTTGTCACACACCAACAGAACTTGTATGAGGCCTTTCCTTTGATAGACATATGGACTGTGGCTCTCAATAATCAGTTCCTCCTTACCCATCTTCTCCTGTTTCTCTTACTTCCACCCTTGCCAATTGACCTCCTTACACATCCTCTCCTGTTTCTCTTACTTCTGCCCTTGCCAATCCTCCTTTATCTTTCATAAATTCACTCACAGAAATTTTCCATTTCTCCACCTTTTTCATTTTTACTATGGTCTAGTATGTTGTACCGATATCAATAGCAAAAGCTCATCAAATTGCACCCAAGGTTTAAGTCCGGATTTCTTGTATATGCCTAAGCAGTTGCCCTCGCTTTGAACTCAAATTTCTGTTCGGTGACTGATTTTGTGTTGGAGAATCCACTGCTTAGCCTGTTTTCATAATTTTAGCCTTTGCTTTGATCTTTTCTTTTTTCCTTTTCCCTTTTCTGTTTGATCTTTTGATTTTTTTACGTTGGAAGAGAGATAAATATATATAGACTAATGAAGGAGTGAAAAAGAGAATAGAAAATGCAGGATAGAAAAACTAGGAAATGAGCTAAAAACCAATAGATTACAAAGGGGGTCTCTTTCTGCTTATGACCATGTAAAGACTACAATTGAAACAATGATGATGGTGCCCGGTGCAGGGATGATGAGCTTTAAAAAAACAGAATTTAGAGTGGAGGAATAAGCAGGGATAAAGATGTACAAAGAGATTTACTGATATCTTTCCTAAAAAGAGGCTGAAAGTGTAGTCCCTGAAACTTTTAAACAAGAGAGAAAATAGGAAAGAAATAGTGAACTGGTAGGGGGAAAAGAGAGAGCAAGCAAGCACTAAGGTGATCCATAACTCCAGATGGCTAGCAAAGGGATGGCCTCACACGTATTTGCTGGTTTATATTTCACACGATATAATTTCTCTTCCAGCATACCCTGATGCAAACTCTTGTTTGAGAAAGATATCCAACTGCAAACTCCCTTCAACTTCTGTTTAACGAGTATTTTTTTACATTTTTGTAGTATACAAATCAGGGAAAACATCTTCCACATACTCCAACAAACCCAAAGGTAGACAATCTCTCTTCAATACTCTTATTTATAGTCATTACTGTGACAAAAAACAATGAATCATGTTTAGAAGTACACTAAACCAGAGACCTAGACAAAGCAATGGGTTTCCAGCAAGTTCATTCAATATAAATAAGAAAACATCCAATCGATCAGAGACTTCATCTCCATAACTAATACCCCATACAGCAC
Organism: Nicotiana undulata; assembly: GCA_005239495.1. Classification (NCBI taxonomy): domain Eukaryota; kingdom Viridiplantae; phylum Streptophyta; class Magnoliopsida; order Solanales; family Solanaceae; genus Nicotiana; species Nicotiana undulata. The sequence continues at coordinate 29,128 of ML299255.1, forward strand.
AACTTTGATCATCTCCTTGAGAGTAGTCGTTAACTTCACAAAAATTAAAGCAATTCCCACACAACTGATGCTCCAGCGATTTTCTAACCATGCCACCAAGGAACTCTTTCTGTCAAAATCCAATCAAAATAAAAAGGAGAGGCAGCAAGCAAAAGGTTCTAAATGACTTGGGAGGCAACCAATTAATGACCACATTTTGTCAAATCAACACACAGTCAATTTCATCACTGAAGCTCAGAGCTCTTATTTTTGCAGAGTCGTTTAGCACATTGGGACAAATAGGAATAACTAGTAAATTCAACATTTGGAAAGCGCCTACATCTAATCCTTAAGCCGTCATCCCCCTTCCTCGTTGACCATTATGCTAGCATCCAACTCACATTCTACAACATTTTTTTACACTACTCCACCACCTCTCTAACTCCGACAAGGGAAAAAAAGGAGGGAAAAGTAAAAGAGGAAGAAGATGCAAATTTTCTGCATATTTCATTGCCATGTGCATACCATAGGGTAGAACAACAAACAGGCAAACCATTAGAATCAACCTAAATAGAACACCACAATGTAGTTTAGCCAGAAGCTATCTTGGAAGAGAGGTACATGGTACTGAAAGCAGTGAAAATGGCTTCAACAAGAGGCATCTGCGAGTGTAGGACAACAACATTGAGCATCAGAAACTACAAAAGGCAGTAGACCTTGAATAAATCGTGTTAGAAAGTCACGCCCATCTCTCACCTCTTAGCAACACTGAGTAATTCTTTCTCACCTGAGATCAAGGGGTAGATAAATTCTAGAATACCCAACCTCTGGTAGCTAAAGAAATAAATAAAAGATCATCTTTATGAGTACTGAGATGGAGGTCATAAGCTTCGGCGAACATGAAGGGAAGGCAAGTAGTTGTGAGGTGATTCATCAACCATATTAGACCTTACCAACTCAAGAAATCCAACTTCGGGGTCTGTGCAACAATAAAAATTAAATTGACTCCTTTAGTATTTGGGGGGGGGGGGGGGGGGGTTTGGGGGGGGGGGGGGGGGGGGGGTGTTTGGGCAGATTGGTGAAGTTATGCTCACACTAATTGTCAAATTCAAAATTAAACTAATGGGTTAAACCACAATCAGATATGACACAGCAAAAGTCGACATTTAAGAAAACAAGCATATAGAACAAAAGGCATACCTCTTTGACAAGATCACTCAAAGCAGATACTCCAAGGCAACCAACCGCAGTCCATATGAGATATGATTTCCGCTCTCTCAAGCGTTTACAGACATCCAATACAAATCTGAAGACAAAATTCAAAGAGAAAGTCAAAGCCTGCAACATTTAGACAACAAATACTGATAAAGATGCTAATTCTTGTAAAAACTACTATATACAAAATGAAGCAACAACTTTGACCAAAAAGCTAACCTTTGACACAACTTATATATGGCTAGATTAGAAAAGAAACTAAATCCATGCATCAGTCATATGGTATCCAACTTAAAAGACAATTATCTTCCCTTCATCAACCTAGATCAAGCTCAATAATGCTTTCTGTATGGAAATAAACATAATATGCATAAGGTGATAAGCAATGCAAAGCTTCTTTTTCCCCCTTTAAAAGGTATAATGAGTATGGTTAGCGTAACGAACTTGTTAATATCTGTGACCTTTGGACCCAAAGAACCTCTCTTACGCTTGTTCTTCCTCTTGTTTTTCTTGCGTCTCTGATTTTTATTGCCTGAAACGGGATTAGTCGAACTAGCACATGCATCACCACTTTCCTCTAATCCAGTCTTAGAAATCCTCTCTACCAATTCTCCTTCCTCAATATCATTCATTTTAACATCATCATCCTCGAAGCTCTCCTCTTCATCAGAGAAATCTAAAATGTTATCCTCTAACTCCATCAAATTATAAAGCCTGCAGCAGATTTAAAGAAATGTTATCCCTCTACGATGCCAAAAGAGGATGTTACATGCATAAGGGAAGTGAAGAGTGGGACTAATATGTGACAGAGGTCTATCACAACAAGCAACAGAAGGCAAGGCAGAAAGTATTCGCTTGGTATTAATTTATTATAGCAATCCATACAACACTCCAAGATACTTAAACATGTAATAAGTAGTTGAAAACCTGTATAGCAACCAAGGAGAACCACCTAGAAAATTATTAGACCTGATTAAATAATCATATCATTTAACCGCCATAGGAAAGCTCAATTTGAGCCACTTTAATTCTGAAAGAGTACTCTGTTTCACCAGCAATGTTTTACATGGTTACACCATCTTTTTAAGTAAGAAGCTTAATCTGTGGCTCCCTGCTCTTGCACCCAGATAAGATCCAAACTATGCTGCATGGACCCAAGACTAGTATTTCTAGTTTTTGTCCAGACAACTCATATAAATTTTACTTATTCAGATCAATTTGTTAATTATACTAATTACAAGTATGCTTTGGACCTCCCTAAAGTCTTCTAACTATCCATCCAACTTATTTCTCAGAATAAAAACAATTAGATTGAAATCTGAGAATTTTTTTTGTAATAACACTAGATTTTTATAGACTAGTGTTTCTACTTTTTTGGTAGTTTCTACCGAGGGGTCTGCATGAAGTATCCAAAACCTATGTTATTCCTGTTTGACAAAGATCTGTCAAGAGTCGAGACAGATTGGAGTTGTCACACCCATTTTTTTAACAAACCTCACTAAACCCTCTTAAAAAACAATAAAAAGATTTTGGAAAGTTTGAAAGGGTTATTCAATTTTGAAAGTGACAAAAATTCGTGTTCAAAAGGATTAACTCAGAGTCGCCGCCACCTGACATTTGATTTCGGTGTGTCAGGTCACCATTTTCTTTTTAAATAACAATTTTCTTTCAAAAACACATTTGACTCTTAAACAAGTGCAGAGATTCGGGTAAGGGGGTTTAGTTGACTCGGGGAAAAGGCGTTAGGCATTCCCGAGTCCCGTAACTAGTACGGTTGCATACATGAGCAAGTTGGCTTTAAAGAATACTAAGATTGAGGCATAAAACACAAAAAAGAAAAAAAGAAAATAAACAACCAAAAGAGGCTCGAGGTCGTCCCAACCTAATAAAACAAAAATAAAAATAAAAATACTATTCTACTCTATGCTTCCCCGCATCATCCGGTCTCAAGCCTTCATTTACATGTACTTCGGGGCATACCCGGATAAAAATATATACAAATTTAGCGGGACATTCCCCGGATAATAAACTAAAAGAACGACCTCTTGCCTCAAATAAAAATGAAATAAAGAAAACCTAAGATTGCCTACCCAGTGTGGTCGGCCTAAACATGCTAGTAGCGATTAAATTAGTAACCAAAATAAAGAATTGACAAAATCATTCACAACTCAAATTGTTGTAATTTCTAGTTCTCTTCCATGACTAAGTCTATGTTTCTAAAATTCTTTCACAAATCCATGCCTATTAATCACTTACAAAAAAACAGAATGTTTCCACTAGTAATCACATGATAGAAAATTCGTATTTAACTTTTAATCCAATCACAACCACGCACACAAAATCTATATCGGGAACAAAGTGAGAAATGAACCTCAAAAGGAGTTATCAGATTTTCTTCGACACTTGAAAGTTGTATAAGACCCTTAAGCCGAAATTGAGAAAATCGCAGCACGAACAGGGATGGAAAATAGCGACAGGAAATTACTCCGCGAACCTCGGAAGGCAAACTCGACTGGATAACGAGCTTCAACTCAACCACATCTCAATCAAACTCCATTTTGGTTTTTCCGTTTCTTTTTCGATTTCTGACTAAAGACCTCTCCAAAGTTTTTTGTATGGGTGGCTGGTGGGAAAGAGGTTGCCGATGGCTGCTGGTTTTTCTGTGGAGAGAGGAGACGTCCGGCGGCCAGAAATCAGAGGGGTGTGGTCGTTCTTTTTCCGGCGAGCTTTGGCGGGGGTGGCGGCTGGTTGGTCTTTGGACTGGAGGTGGCGGCAGAGGGGAGGAGCTTGCGAGATTGGTTGCTGTGAGGTAGGGATAGAGGTTGGTTTCCGGCGGCAGCCGTTTCTGAGGCAGTGAGGCTAAGCGGACCTGTGGTGGTGTTATGGTGGCTGGTGGAGGTTGGGTGGCGGCAGGGTGTTTCTAGGGTGTAAGGTTGTAGCGTATGTTTTTTGGTGTAAGGTCTGGGGTGTTATGTCCAAGGTCCGTTAGGTTATTTTCTGTGTAGGGGTTCTCTTGCAAGAGTTATTTTACGAAATTGGGCCAAGTAAAAATTGAAAATTTAATTTAGTTTTAAAATATTTATAAAATAAAATAAAATAACTTTTAATTAATTTTAATAAATTATTACATTTAAAACTGACACTAAAAATTAAAGTTGAAACTATTTTTGATATTTTCAAAGATTATATTAAAATAAAATAGGTTCAAAGTAATATATCCTTCTAGAAATACCTAATACGTGAATTAAATAGAGAAATATGGAACTATTTTTGTAATTTTTAATTTTTGTGCTTAAAATAAAGTAAAAGGGTCAAAACTAGTTAAAATAGTGATATTAGACCTAAACTAAATATTTAGACGCTAAAACGTGTAAATTCTCGGGGAGGGTCAAAAATTACATGTCTACAACTGCCCCTCTTTGACTGGAAACACGAAGAGTTTTCAGACAAAGAACGACTAGACAGGTTTTTTGACCCGACCCTTATTTAGAGAGAGCAAAAACTTAAAGAAATGAGAATGTGACCGAGCCCTGGTATCTGAGCTGCCTACATATCCTTGGCTATAAAGGAATCAGGTCACGTATAGTTCATAAATAGGAAGGATGACGGAGGAGGATACCGAGGTGGAGTGTCGAATGAAGTGATGTCGAGGCTCCGGTCCGCGGTTCCTGTCCTTACATGAAAATAAAACCAAATGAAAAATAAAAAATTACAAGAAAAACTACAAAATCATATCTACTCTTTTGCCTTGAATCTTCTACAGTCTTGTTGTGCATTTCGAACTATTGACTCGCATTCTTGAGGCGAGCTTTTGCTACTTCTGACTTGAATTGAAATTTGAAATGACCTCCCCTGTTATCCAGGTGGGCGCCTGCTACTGACTTAAAACTTGAAATGAATTCCCTCACTCTCCAGGTGGGCGCCTGATGACTTAACTTGAAATGCATTCCCTCACTCTCCAGGTGGGCGCCTGATGACTTAACTTGAAATGTATTCCCTCGTTCTCCAAGTGGGCGCCTGATGACTTAACTTGAAATGAATTCCCTCGTTCTCCAGGTGGGCGCCTGATGACTTAACTTGAAATGAATTCCCTCGTTCTCCAGGTGGGCGCCTGATGACTTAACTTGAAATGAATTCCCTCGTTCTCCAGGTGGGCGCCTGATGACTTAACTTGAAATGTATTCCCTCGTTCTCCAGGTGGGCGCCTGATGATTTAACTTGAAATGAATTCCCTCGTTCTCCAGGTAGGCGCCTGATGACTTAACTTGAAATGTATTCCCTCATTCTCCAGGTGGGCGCCTGATGATTTAACTTGAAATGAATTCCTTCGTTCTCCGGGTGGGCGCCTGATGACTTAACTTGAAATGTATTCCCTCGTTCTCCAGGTGGGCGCCTGATGACTTAACTTGAAATGAATTCTCTCGTTCTCCAGGTGGGCGCTTTATGACTTAACTTGAAATGTATTCCCTTGTTATCCAGGTGGGCGCTTGATGACTTAACTTGAAATGAATTCCCTCATTTTCCAGGTGGGCGCCTGATGACTTAACTTGAAATGTATTCCCTCGTTCTCCAGGTGGGCGCCTGATGTCTTAACTTGAAATGTATTCCATCGTTCTCCAGGTGGGCACCTGATGACTTAACTTTGAAATGGATTCCCTCGTTCTCCAAGTGGGCGCCTGATGACTTCACTTGAAATGTATTCCCTCGTTCTCCAGGTGGGCGCCTGATGACTTAACTTGAAATGTATTCCCTCGTTCTCCAGGTGGGCGCCTGATGACTTAACTTGAAATGTATTCCCTCATTCTCCAGGTGGGTGCTTGATGATTTAACTTGAAATGTATTTCCTCGTTCTCCAGGTGGGCGCCTGATGACTTAACTTGAAATGAATTCCCTCGTTCTCCAGGTGGGCGCCTGATGACTTAACTTGAAATGTATTCCCTCATTCTCCAGGTGGGTGCTTGATGATTTAACTTGAAATGTATTTCCTCGTTCTCCAGGTGGGCGCCTGATGACTTAACTTGAAATGAATTCCCTCGTTCTCCAAGTAGGCGCTTGATGACTCAACTTGAAATGTATTCCCTCGTTCTCCAGGTGGGCGCCTGATGACTTAACTTGAAATGTATTCCCTCGTTCTCCAGGTGGGCGCCTGGTGACATAACTTGAAATGTATTCCCTCGTTCTCCAGGTGGGCGCCTGTAATCACAACAAAACAGACAAAACAAAGAAAATTTTCTGCCCCAGTTTGTACCAGGAACATTTGTGAGTGTTAGTTTAAGCTCATATTCCAGGAGGGTTCCAAAACTTAAAACCTAAATCCCATTATCCAGGAGGGTCATGAAAAATTAAAAGTAAATCCTTGAAAATTTGAAATTTAATCCCATTATACATGAGGGTCCTGAGAACTTGAAAACTAAATCCCATTATCCAGGAGGGTCCTGAGAATTTAAAACCTAAATCCCATTATCCAGGAGGGTCCTGAGAACTTAAAACCTAAATCCCATTATCCAGGAGGGTCCTGAGAAGCGAGAATGAACTTACTTGAGCTAGGCTCTCTTCCTGGAGGATCTCTGTAGAAAGAACAAAATTCCTTGCCCCTGAACCATGCTTTCTTCAAGTAGGGTCCCTGCAAATCAGACAAATTTTCTTGCCCTTGTTTCAGACAAATAAAATCTTGTTAGTTTGAAAACGTGGTGGTTAGTTTGTGGCATCACTGCTGAGTGTCTGCTTCTGCCACTGCCATGCTTCATCCTGATTAGCTGCCTCGGTCCAGCAAGGGATTGTTTGACCTTTTGATCGAAATTGGACCACAAAACCTCTGAATGACCTGAATCTATTACATTCACTTGTCGCCTTGTGTTTTCATTCTGAAAGTTGCTGAATCTTTGTATTTTCTCAAAATTCAAGAATCACCTTATCACCTGAACTTCAATTACCACCATACTGCTTATTCTGAATCATGTAACTTGTGATGTGCTTGGCCGAACTCAGCTTTGTGCAATTTAAAAGCCGGCAGTAGGTTGTGGAATCCTTTCCTGCTTGTTCAACAAGGGCTAACTCGAAAGAGACTCATAAAAATAGACTCAAAGAGCACAGTGAAGTGATTTTTTGCAAAAGGAACAAAGGAAAATTTTGAACAAAGATACATATGTGAAGAAGCATGGAAAAAATACTTATCTAAGTGAAGCGGCTGGCTCCAATGATCATGACATGCATTTTAGATTGATCAGCCAAATCTGTCCAACCAATCATATTTTCAGTTCATGTCGTGTCTTCATACTTCAAAATCGGACTTTCAATGATCCAGTTTCTTTGTAAAGTCACGAGCCTCATTCAACTTGTAGTGCCCCGAAGGTTTTTCACCAACAAGCCTCTCTCATTTGTTCATCTCTCAACTCACCATAGTCTTATGGTGCCCGCGAGGGTTTTCACCAATAAGACTCTCATTTTTAATTTTCTCTCAGCTCACTGTCGCCTTACGGTGCCCGTAAGGGTTTTCACCAATAAGACTCTCTCATTTTAAATTTTCTCTCAACTCACCATGAACACAGTGTTACCCATGATGTAAACCATACCTCTATCTCGCTTGACTTGGCATCCTCAAAGATTGATCAGAAAGTCTTTCTTTGGACCGTAATGTAAGGAACAAAATGCCTTCGTCATTTCAACTTTTAACATGCCAATTAAAAAATACAATTGAATATAAACAAAAAACTCATACACGGTACCTCTTGACTGCATTAGAATTGATAGCCATATCTACACATTTGCATTCTCTGTCTGTTAAATACAAAGCACCATTGGGCAACACTCTTATCACAATGAACGACCCTTGCCAGTTTGGGGCGAACTTGCTTTTAGCTTCAGTTTGATATGGAAGAATGCATTTCAATACTGACTTATCTACCTCAAACTATTTGAGAGACATATCCTTCTTATATGCTCTTATCAACCTCTTGATTTCCCATACTAATTGCCTCAATTTCATTCAATTCAAGCTTCAAGTTATCTCAACATGTGTGAATCTTTACTTGTTTCCTCAAACACATCTTTTATCATATTCAAAACTATGTTTCATTATTCCATGATTAGATTGGCATTCAAGATCAGACTAAAACTCTGTATGCATGTCATGTCACTAGAACATGCCTGAAAAGAACTGTATATAAGAAAAGAACTAAATGAAGACTGCAAATAACAGAAAAACAAAATCTCATTTGACCAAAGGATGGAAGGGTTTGAACGACTCCGAAACAAACATAGATGACAGACTCAGAGACACAAAACTAACTAACAAGACTCCTAAAGATAAGCAAAAGAGGACAGTTGGGTTTGAATCACCAAAAAAGACAAGTTAAAATCTGGATTACAACCCCGAAATAACCAGATAGCAGAAAAGATGTCAAAATAAACTGCCAAGACTCCTTCCCGGCTAGGAAATGAGGTGCTTTCTAATTACTAATCTCGAGATCTTATTCATTGAGTTGCACATCAAAATTACTAGGACCTTCACCCACTTCAATCACATTGTCTTAACCAAGTGGCTCATTGACTCCTTTGAGGTGGTTTTGGGGCGGTGGAGTGTGAAAAGGTTGTGAGGAGATATCAGTAGCAGTAGGAATCTGGATTTGCGTGCAATGCACCTATCAACAATTAACGGTTCTAGAATGACTTCGAGGGTCACAAGATCATTTGGCATCATCCCAATTTTGTTTATTTCAATCTTCTCTTTTCTTTCTTTTCTAGCACAACTTGCTCATTTTCCTTCCTCTTTTCTTTCTAATTGTCAACGTTTTCTTTCTATCACCCCTCACGTCCCACAACTTCATTTTCTTTTTTTTTCTTTTCTTTTTTCATTTTTTTAAAATTTTTAAGAAAATGATTTGATCGAACCCTGTGTAAGTTGCCTACATATCATGTTCCACATGAATCAGACCAAGCGTAGTTCTGGAAATGCGATAGATAAAATAAACTAAAAAAATAAGAATCTTTTTGAATTTTTCATTTATAATTTTTTTGGTTTTTCAAATACAAGATAAGAAGTACTATAACAAAAGACTCGACAATCTTAACTAGACTGATAGACTCGATACTACTGTACATGTAACGACCTGACCGGTCGTTTTGCGTTATAGGACCCTGTTCCCCTAAATGAGACTTCCCGTAGTGGATTTTTATGTTTTATGACATGTGGGAACGGGTGGTTCGGGATTTGGAAGAGTTTGGAATGGTATAGGAACACTTAATTTCTTAAGGTTGGACTTTAAGGCCAAGTTTGACTTTGGTCAACATTTTGATTAAACGACCTCAGAATCTAGTTTTGACGGTTCATGTAGCTTCGTATGATGATTTCGAACTTGTGCGTATGTCCGGAATGGGTTTTGGATGACCCGGGAGCATTTCGGCGCCGAATTGCGAAATAAGAGTTTCCTTAAGTTCAAATTGAGGTTTGGAACGTGTTTTTGCGTTATCGCGGTCCAGGCGGAATTTCAAGATCGAAAATAGTTCCGTTGAATCATTTATGACTTGCTTGCAAAATTTGGTGTCATTCCGAGTAGTATAAATCGGTTCGGCGCATTGTTAGCGAATTCAAGAACTTAAAGTTCTTAAGTTTGATTCTAGGGGTTTTGAGGTGTGATTTTGAGTTTTAGCGTTGTTTTGAGTGTTCTGAAGGCTCGAGCAAGTCTGTATTATGATTTGAGACTTGTTGGTATATTCGAACGGGGGCTCGGGTGGGCCCAGATGCCATTCGGGCATCAAACGAGGCCAAAAACCAGCAACAAGGGCTGCTGATGCACCAGGTCTGGTGTGACCGCACCTGCGGTTGCCCAGTCGCAGGTGCGAGACCGCTCCTGCGGTCCTTGCCTCGCAGGTGCGGAAACCCTGTAGGCAGTTAGGTCTTTTAAAATACGGGAAAGAACCATTTTACTCCATTTCTTTCCTCCATAGTCGACCTTGAGATCTTGGAAAAAAGTCAAATGACCTAACTACTCAAAGGTAAGTGATTTCTACTCCAATGCTAGTTTAATACATGAATTCCTAGGTAAATTAACCTCCTAATTAGTGAAAATCAAGGGTAGGAGTAAGAACCTAGGGCTTTGGGTAATTTAGGGAATTACCCACTAACTAGCTATAAAATCATATATTAATGATCCTTAGGTTATGGGTAAGTGTTTCCTTCGAAAATTTCCGGAATTCGAGCATGTGGGCTCGGATGTATATTTTGGGATTTTTGAAACTAGGTTGAAATAACTACTTAATTAGTAAAATTTCATACTTTTGAGTATAAATTAATTCATGTATACCTTATTTGACTAGTTTCTAGTCCTTGGGAGACGAGTTTGGAGTTTCGGGCGCGTTCTTGACCCGGAAAGTAGGCTCGACACGAGGTGAGTCTCCTTTCTAACCTTGTAAGAGGGAATTTTCCCCATATGTGATTATAAATGATTGCTTGGGCTACGCATGCACGAAGTGACGAGAGTCCGTGCGAAGATACTATTATGTTATGTTGGGTAGTTTTAGGACTCACAAGCATGTTTGTATGTGCCTTATATGAGACCCTAAATGTATTTGAGTTGCTTAGTATCCTTGAATTGGTATGAGAATATTTAGGAAGTTACATTCAAACATTACATTGCTTAAATTCTTGTATTCAAGTATAATCTCTGTTAAATCCCTGAATTCTTGATAATTCTGTGTATGTATACGGGCACCCGCGTCGCATGTATGATTCGTGAGCGGGATAGCCCTATCATTATGTCAATCACATCGCATGTTCGATTCGCGAGCGGGGTAATAGATGATTCTATGGTTCGAGCCGTTCAACCCTCGCAATGCACATTTAAATTCGCGACGCTTCGGCTGTACGCTTTCGGCATATTGTGTGTTATATTTGACTGGGAGTTTTGTGGTACTTGAATAAATTGATGCATGTGAAAAGGAGATTTATTACATTATATGCTAGTGAAATTTGACTTGCAAAGGTAATTACAATTTATACTTGATATTTCATGTCTTTGTGATTACAACGACTGCTATTCCTGCCTAGCCTTCATTTAATTACATTATTTAATTTTGACCCTAGTAAGTATTACGTTGACCTCTCGTAACTAATTCTTCGAGATTAGACGGGATACTCACTGGGTACATATTTGTTTATGTACTCATGCTACGCTTTTGTACTTAACTGTACAGGTTCTGAGGCAGGTGCATCTGGGTATTCGTCCGGAGTTCGTCTCTGACCTATAGTTGGTGTGGACTTCTCGGTGAGCTGCTTTCCTTGCTTTTCTCAGCACCTTGGAGTTCCTCTTTTCTTTTTCTATGTCTGTTTATATTTCATCAGACAATAGGGCAGACTTGTATTTTCTTTTGGATACTCATTTTTATTAGATGCCCGTAGACTCGTGACGCCAGTTCCTGGCACACCCACGTAGTGGTTATTAAATTCATTTGGGTTGTAATTATTGGTGGTAGCTAATTTAGTTATTTCTCTCTTTATGGTTGTTTAAATCACTTGTTTATTTCGTAATTAAGTTTCTAAAATTTTCACAAGAATTAGTAAATTATTTGATAAATTAAGAAAGGGTCACTAGCAAAAGTAAGATTGGCTTGCCTGACATCAGATTTAGGTGCCATCACGGCCTGAATTAGGATTTGGGTCGTGAAACATGGTATCAGAGCTCTAGGGTCACGTAGGTCTCAAAAGTCACGGGCAAACCTAATAGAGTCTTGCGGATCGATACGGAGACGTCTGTATTTATCTTCGGGAGGTTATAGGGTGTTAGGAAATATCTCTTTGTTCATATTCTTTCGTGCAATTGATGGTATAATGAATTTCACTCTTCTATTCTTTCACAGATGGTGAGGACACGCGCAACCGATATTCCAGACCTGGGCGGGCCCGCTATCCGCGTTGTCCGAGGCCGTGGTAGAGGCCGGGGGAGGGCACCGGCCCGAGGTAGGGGACGAAGGCGTCCCAGAGCTGTTCCATTAGCACACCTAGCGGATCTGGCAGAGGATCCCATTACTGAGAAGCAAGGCGAGGTGCCCCTAGCAGATCCTGCTCCGATGGACTTCATGACTGCGCTAGGCTTGCAGGAGGTCATGGGTCGTATGATGCGGTTCATGGATATTATGACTTAGGTCGGTTTATTTCCAGCAGATCCTGCCACATCCCAGGAGGGAGGGGGAGTCCTGACCCCTACTGCCTAGGCCACAGGACACGCAACAACAGTATATCAGACCCCGAGTACACTGCCGGTGGGTAGGGCCCAGCATGTAGCAGCAGCACCTGAGCTCAGACCAGTTGCAGACGGCGATCTGCAGAAGTTATTGGACAAGTGGACCAGATTGCACCCTCCTGTCTTCGGAGGTGAGCGGGGCGAGGATGCCCAGGACTTCATTGATAGGTGCAGGGACAGACTGCACAACATTAGGATATTGGAGTCTCATGGAGTTGACTTCACTACCTTCCAGTTAGAGGGCAGGGCCCGCAGATGGTGGCAGTCTTATATGCTTTGTAGACCGGCAGGTTCCCCTTCCACCACTTGGGAGTAGTTCACTCAGTTGTTCCGGGACAGATATATTCCACACTCCGAGAGGGAAGAGTTGTGGTATCAGTTTGAGCAGCTGGAGCAGGGACAAATGTCGGTGACAGACTACCAGGCCAGGTTTTCTGAGTTGTCTCGTCATGCCTTTATGATACTTCCTACTGATACTGAGAGAGTGCAAAGACTTTTAGCTGGGTTGCACTCAGGTATTAGGGCCAACATGGCCCGAGAGGTGGAGATGGGGACTCCCTATCAGCTTGTGATCGAGATATCTCGCCGGATTGAGGGTTATCGATCGAGGGGAAGAGAGAAGGGTCAGCAGAACAAGAGAGCTAGATTTTCTGGAGATTTTAGAGGTGCCCCAGCCAGGGGTAGAGGTCCGTTCGGTAGGGGCCAGCCTAACAGGCCTCCATATTCAGCTCCTCCACCACCTCCCTGTGGTGTTCCAGTGAGGCCCTATTTCAGCGCCATGCCAGAGAGTTCTTACCGCCCACCAGCCATTCAGGGTTCCTCCGGCGGGTATTCCGATCATCAGGGGTCTTCTAGTCCTTACTTCAGTGCCATGCCATAGAGTACTCACCGTCCCCCAACTATCCAGGGTTCTTCATCTTCAGGTCAGCATGCTATGGTACCGAGGGGATGTTATGAGTGCGGGGATCCAGGCCACATGAGGAGGACTTGTCCCAGGCTTCGGGGCAAGGCCGTTCAGCAGAGTTATCAGCCCACATTCTCAGCACCGGCGCCCCGTCCTCCCAGAGGTGGAGGACATGCTGGTAGAGGCCATCCCATAGGTGGAGGCCAGGCAGGGGGAGCTCAACCAGCTCCTATTCATTCCAGTGGAGGCCAGTCATCCGGTGCTCCAGTCAGGTTCTATGTTATTCCGGCCCGATCAGATGTAGTGGCCTCAGACGTCGTGATCACATGTACTATTTCAATATGTGGTCGAGAGGCATCAGTGTTATTTGATCCAGGATCCACTTATTCATATGTATCAGCCTTATTTGCTTGTTTCCTGGATGTTCCTCGCGAGTCCTTGGGTACTCCTATTTATGTGTCCACTCCCGTGGGCGATTCTATGGTTGTAGACCGGATTTATCGGTCCTGTGTGATTATATTTTGTGGGTTCGAGACCAGAGCGGACCTCCTATTTCTCGACATGGTTGATTCCGAGGTTATTCTAGGCATGGATTGGCTATCTCCTTATCATGTCGTCCTAGATTGCCATGCCAATACAATTACTATAGCCATGCCCGAGTTGCCCAGGTTGAAGTGGAGAGGTTCCTCAGTTAGTGCATATAGTCGAGTTATTTCCTTCTTGAAGGCTCGACATATGGTCGAGAAGGGTTGTATGGCTTATCTTGCTTATGTGCGGGACACCACCGCCAAGTCTCCGGCGATTTATTCAGTGCCAGTGGTTTGAGAGTTTGCTGATGTTTTTCCTTCAGACCTTTCAGGCATGCCTCCGGATCGTGATATAGATTTCTGTATTGATTTAGCCCCAGGCACCCAACCTATTTCCATTCTCCCGTACCGTATGGCTCCGAAGGAGTTGAAGGAATTGAAGGAGCATCTTGAGGAGTTGTTGGCTAAGGGGTTTATCAGACCGAGTGTGTCGCCTTGGGATGCTCTAGTGCTATTTATGAAGAAGAAAGATGGGTCTATGCGGATGTGTATTGACTACCTCCAGTTGAACAAGGTCACCATTAAGAATAAGAATCCATTGCCGTGCATCGATGATTTGTTTGACCAGTTGCAGGGTGCTCGGGTGTTTCTAAGATCGACTTGAGATCGGGGTACCACCAGTTGAAGATTCGGGACTCGGATGTTCCGAAGACTATTTTCGTACGAGATATGGCCATTATGAGTTCTTGGTGATGTTATTTGGCTTGACTAATGCCCCAAAAACATTTATGGACTTGATGAACAGAGTGTTCCGGCTGTATATTGATTCTTTTGTCATTATTTTAATTGATGACATTCTGATTTACCTACGTAGCTTGGGCTAGCACGAGAAACATTTGAGAGTTGTGCTCCAGACTTTGCGAGAATAGAAGCTATATGCTAAGTTCTCCAAGTGTGTGTTTTGGTTGGATTCTGTGGCATTCTTGGGACATGTGGTATCTGGAGAGGGTATCAAGGTTGATCCTAAGAAGATTGAGGTAGTCCAGAGTTGGCCACGTCCTACTTCAGCTACAAAGATCAGGAGTTTCTTGGGTCTAGCGGACTATTATCGGCGATTTGCGAAGGGCTTTTCATCCATTGTAGTCCCACTGACTTGATTGACTCAGAAGAATGCCCCGTTTCGATGGTCCGACGAATGTGAGGCGAGCTTTCAGAAGATCAAGACAGCATTGACCTCAGCACCAGTTCTGATATTGCCTTCGGTTCTGGGATGTACACAGTATATTGAGACGCTTCACGCGTTGGCTTGGGGTGTGTGTTGATGCAGGAGGGGAGAGTTATTTCTTATGCTTCACGCCAGCTGAAGGTTCATGAGAAAAATTACCTTGTGCACGATTTGGAGTTGGCGGCGATTGTCCATGCTCTTAAGATTTGGAGGCACTACTTGTATGGGGTGTCTTGTGAGGTTTATACAGACCATCGCAGCTTGCAACACTTGTTCAAGTAGAGGGATCTTAGTTTGAGGCAGCGTAGGTGGCTTGAGTTGCTGAAGAATTATGACATCACCATTCTTTATTATCTGGGCAAGGCAAATGTGGTAGCAGATGCCTTGAGCAGGAAGGCGGAGAGTATGGGTAGTTTGGCTTATATCGCAGCAAAAGAGATACCTCTAGCCTTGGACATTCAGTCCTTGGCTGATCGCCTGGTGAGGTTGGACCTTTCAGAGCCCCGCCGAGTTCTTGCGCATGTGGTTGCTCAGTCTTCGTTATTAGGGGAGATTAAGGCCCGACAGTTTGATGATCCGTGTTTGGCAAAGCTACGGGAGATAGTGATTCAGGGTGGTGCCAAGGAGGTTACTATGGGTGAGGATGGTGTTCTGAGACTTCAGGTCCGTCTGTGTGTTCCTAATGTTGATGGCCTGAGGGAGAGGATTCTAGAGGAGGCTCACAGTTCACGGTATTCTGTTCATCCTGGTGCTACGAAGATGTTCCGCGACTTGAAGTAACATTTCTGGTGGAGGCGGATGAAGAAAGACATAGTGGAGTATGTGGCTAGATGTCTTAATTGCCAGCAGGTCAAGTATGAGCACCAGAGGCCAAGAGGCCTACTTCAGCGGATGCCCATTCCTGAGTGGAAGTGGGAGCGCATCACTATGGACTTCGTGGTTGGGTTACCTCGGACCTTGCGGAAGGTTGACGCGGTTTGGGTCATTGTGGATAGGTTGACCAAATCGGCGCATTTCATTCCAGTAGCTACTGTATATACTTCTGAGACGTTGGCCCATATCTACATTCGAGAGATAGTCCAGTTGCACGGTGTGCCTGTGTCCATTATATCAGATCGCGGTCCTCAGTTCACCTCGAACTTCTGGAGAGCATTGCATAGTGAGTTGGGCACTCAGATAGATCTCAGCACAACATTTCACCCTCAGACTAATGGTCAGTCAGAGCGGACATTTCAGATATTGGAGGACATGCTCAAGGCATGTGTGATTGACTTCGGAGGTCAGTGGGACCAGTTCTTGCCTCTGGCCGAGTTTGCTTACAATAATAGTTATCAGTCCAGCATCGAGATGGCTCTATTTGAGGCTTTGTATGGCCGGCGATGTCGTTCTCCTAGCGGGTGCTTTGAGCCTGTCGAGGCTAAGTTATATGGCACCGACCTGGTGAGGGATGCTTTGGAGAAGGTAAAGTTGATTTAGGAGAGGCTCTGCACAGCACAATCCAGACAGAAGAGTTACGCGGATAAGAAGGCGCGTGACGTCTCATTTATAGAGGGAGTCAAGGTCTTGTTGAAAGTCTCGCCGATGAAGAGTATTATGAGGTTTGGGAAGAAGGGCAAGCTGAGCCCGAGGTTCATAGTTCCTTTCGAGGTGTTGAGGCGAGTTGGAGAGGTTTCTTACGAGCTTGCTTTACCTCCCAGTTTATCAAGGGTTCACCCGGTCTTTCATGTATCCATGCTCCGGAGGTACCACGTCGACTTCTCTCACGTGGTTGATTTCAGCACCATTCAGTTGGATGAGAGGTTGGGCTACGAGGAGGAGCCAGTTGCTATTATTGAAAGACAGGATCGCCAGATGAGGTCCAAGAGAGTTTCTGCAGTGAAGGTCCAGTGGAGGGGACAACCCGTCAAAGAGGCGACTTGGGAGTCCGAGGAGGACATGCGGAGCCGGTATCCACACTTATTCAGCACTTCAGGTATGATTCTAGCCCCGTTCGAGGACGAACGTTTGTTTAAGAGGTGGAGAATGTAATGACCCGACCAGTCGTTTTGCGTTATAGGACCCTGTTCCCCTAAACGAGACTTCCCGTAGTGGCTTTTTATGATTTATGACCTGTGGGGATGGGTGGTTCGGGATTTGGAAGAGTTTGGAACGGTATAGGAACACTTAGTTCCTTAAGGTTGGCCTTTAAGGCCAAGTTTGACTTCGGTCAATATTTTGAGTAAACGACCTCGGAATCTAGTTTTGACGATTCCGGTAGCTTCGTATGATGATTTCGGACTTGTGCGTATGTCCGAAATGGGTTTTGGATGACCCAGGAGCGTTTCGATGTCGAATAGCAAAATAAGAGTTTCCTTAAGTTCAAATTGAGGTTTGGAACGTGTTTTTACGTTATCGCGGTCCGTACGGAATTTCGAAAATGGGGAATAGTTCCGTTATGTCATTTTATGACTTGCTTGCAAAATTTAGTGTCATTCCGAGTAGTATAGGTCGGTTCGGCGCATTGTTAGTGAATTCAAGAACTTAAAGTTCTTAGGTTTGATTCTAGGGGTTTTGAGGTGTGATTTTGAGTTTTAGCGTTGTTTTGAGTGTTCCGAAGTCTCGAGCAAGTTTGTATTATGATTTGGGACTTGTTGGTGTATTCGGACGGGGGCTCGGGTGGGCCCAAATGCCATTCGGGCATCAAACGAGGCCAAAAACGTGCACAAGGTCTGGTGTGACCGCACCTGCGGTTGCCCAGTTGCAAGTGCGAGATCGCTCATGCGGTCCTTGCCTCGCAGGTGCGACCCCAGGTGAGGCTGCCATTTCTCGCAGGTGCGGCCCCAGGTGAGGCTGCCATTTCTTGCAGGTGCGGATCATATTCTGCAGGAGCGGAGCCGCAGGTGCGGGCTCCTCTCTGCAAATGCGAGCCCAGGTCCCCTTGTCCAATTTCGCAGGTGCGAGACTATCCTCGCAGATGCGATACCGCAGGTGCGGTCCTCGAGCCGCAGATGCGAAAACCCTGTAGGCAATGAGGTCTTTTAAAATACGGGAAAGAACCATTTTACTCCATTTCTTTCCTCCATAGTCGACCTTGAGAGCTTGGAAAAGAGCCAAATGACCTAACTACTGAAAGGTAAGTGATTTCTACTCCAATGCTAGTTTAATACATGAATTCCTAGGTAAATTAACCTCCTAATTAGTGAAAATCAAGGGTAGGAGTAAAAACCTATGGCTTTGGGTAATTTAGGGAATTACCCACTAACTAGCTATGAAATCATACATTAATGATCCTTAGGTTATGGGTAAGTGTTTCCTTCGAAAATTTCCGGAATTCGAGCATGTGGGCCCGGGGGTATATTTTGGGATTTTTCAAAGTAGGTTGAAATAACTACTTAATTAGGAAAATTTCATACTTTTGAGTATAAATTAATTCATGTATACCTTTTTGACTAGTTTCTAGTCCTTGGGAGACGAGTTTGGAGTTTCGGGCGCGTTCTTGACTCGGAAAGTAGGCTCGGCACGAGGTGAGTCTCCTTTCTAACCTTGTAAGAGGTAATTGTCCCCATATGGGATTATACATGATTTCTTGTCCTTATTTGCGGGGGCTACGCATGCACAAAGTGACGAGAGTCCGTGTGTAGCTACTATTATGTTATGTTGGGTAGTTTTAGGACTCACAAGCATGTTTGTATGTGCCTTATATGTGACCCTAAATGTATTTTGAGTTGCTTAGTATCCTTGAATTGGTATGAGAATATTTAGGAAGTTACATTCAAACATTACATTGCTTAAATTCTTGTATTCAAGTATAATCTCTGTTAAATCCCTGTATTCTTGATAATTCTATGTATGTATACGGGCACCCGCGTCGCATGTATGATTCGTGAGCGGGATAGCCCTATCATTATGTCAACCGCGTCGCATGTTCGATTCGCGAGCGGGGTAATAGATGCATATATGGTTTGAGCCGTTCGACCCTCGGCAGTGCACATTTAATTTCGTGACGCTTCGGCTGTACGCTTTCGGCATATTATGTGCTATATTTGACTGGGCGTTTTGTGGTACTTGAATAAATTGATGCATGTGAAAAGAAGATTTAGTACATTATATGCTAGTGAAATTTGACTTGCAAAGGTAATTACAATTTATACTTGATATTTCATGTCTTTGTGATTACAATGATTGCTATTCCTGCCTAGCCTTCATTTGATTACATTATTTAATTTTGACCCTAGTAAGTATTACGTCGACCTCTCGTCATTAATTCTTCGAGATTAGACAGGATACTCACTGGGTACATATTTGTTTATGTACTCATGCTACGCTTCTGTACTTAACTGTAGAGGTTCTGAGGCAGGTGCATCTGGGTATTCGTCCGGAGTTCGTCCCTGACCTATAGTTGGTGTGGACTTCTCGGTGAGCTGCTTTTCTTGACCCTTTTATCTGGCAGCACCTTGGAGTTCCTCTTTTCTTTTGGTATGTCTGTTTATATTTCATCAGACAGTAGGTCATGCTTGTATTTTCTTTTGGATACTCGTTTCTATTAGATGCTCGTAGACTCGTGACGCCAGTTCCTGGCACACCCACGTAGTGGATTTTAAATTCTTTTGGGTTGTAATTATTGGTGGTAACTAATTTAGTTCTTTCTTTCTTTATGGTTGTTTAAATCACTTGTTTATTTCGTAATTAAGTTTTTAAAATTTTCACGAGAATTAGTAAATTGTTTGATAAATTAAGAAGGGGTCACTAGCAAAAATAAGATTGGCTTGCCTGACATCGGAGTTGGGCGCCATCACGGTTTGAATTAGGATTTGGGTCGTGAAAGTACAAGACTAAAAATTAAAAGACCAACATAATATAGACTAAAAAATAAAGAGTTTCCTCAAGCAGCTCGTGTATGCAACAATCTTGACTAGAATTGGTCCTGGGGTATCTGTCATGCTCAAACTCTAGCAAATGGATCCATACTTGAATGGAAAAAATGAGATCAAATAGAGTTAGTGACTCAAGACACAAGGCATGATTGGGCTATTTTTGCAAAAGGACCTATGTCGCCAAGGTGGCTAGGAGTGCAAACTCAGCAAGATTGACCTCTAAGACATGAAAACTGACTCAAAGGCTTATATGGATTCAACCCCCAATAATCATGGCTCAAATTAATTCGCAAAAATGACTCATTTTGCAAAACTAGCTGATATGGCCAGAAATGGCTAAAGATGCAAACCTTAAAGGATGGGCCTTAAGGTAGTGGGACACTGCGAACTTAAGATTCTAAGACATGGATCAATGAACCACTTTCGCGAAAATGACCTCATTTTGCAAGAATGGTCGATGTGGCCAAAAGTGGTTAGACATGCAAATTCATATGGATGGACCTTAAAACTGAGAGGACACATTGTTATGGACTTAGGGCTCTAAGACATTGGATAACAAGCCACTTTAAGAAAATAACCCTATTTTGCAAAAAACAACCTATGTGGCCAAATGTGGCTAAACATGCAAGGTTTGGCTACGACCCCGCGAAGCCAAGAACCTAAGACTCGTTAAGAATAATGGATCCTATGTGGGATGCATACGTATCCCGTCCCGAGAGACGAGAATCAGGTTTGCGTAGTTCGGGAAGATTGGATATGAAAGATAATTTAAAAAAAACACAAAATTTGAAGAAGAAAAAAAAACATATTTTTTGTCTTTTTGAAAAATGATGAAACATGTAATTTTTTTTTGGATTTTCTTTTTCTCTTTTTTTTTTAATTTTTGAAAAATGATGGGAAAGTGTAAAATCTTTTTGGATTTGTTTTTCTCTTTTTTTTTGTTTTGGAAAATGATGGGAAAGTGTAAAATCTTTTGGATTTTTCATTTTCATTTTTTTTGTCTTTTTCTTGAAAATGTTGTGAAAGAAAGAAAAGTATAACAGTACCCTACTTGCTTCATTCTTCATCCTTCTTTCCCAAGCATCAGTCCGCCAAATGACCTTTCTACCCTCAAAGATGCAACATGTATCACATAGGGATGATTGAATGTCTTGTTGGGCCATGGGCCTATTTTGACAAAATTTGGATAGGCCTCTTATAAAGGGACACGGTGCCTAGGACCAAGCCCTACTAGGTCTAAATGACATGATGCAAATAGGAATGACCTAAAGGATGACCTACGTTTGGGGTACACTAACAAGGCAATTCGGGGGAGCGTATGGTCGATGGTGACTGCTTAAGCTTTCCACCCACTCCATATGTCCGACGGCTCCCCCTCCTAAAATAAGGGTGACTCAACAAAGAGTTCGGATACGCGACGCGTACTCCGAGACTTATTGCAAAAAGAAGACTCATGGATATGCAAATGTTAACAGTTATAAAGCGGTCACTCATAAGGAAAAGCGATAAACAAATAACTAAAACAAACAAGAAATAAAACAAATAAACAAAATAAATAAAGCAAATAAAGAAAACAATCACCTCAACCGAATATCCCAAAAGCCAACAAAATCAAGTATAAGCTCGAACCTGCAACTCCCCAGCAGAGTCGCCAGAGATGTCACACCCTTTTTTTTTAACAAACCTCACTAAACCCTCTTAAAAACTATAAAAAGTTTTTGTAAAGTTTGAAAGGGTTTTTCAATTTTGAAAGTGACAAAAATTCGTGTTCAAAAGGATTAACTCAGAGTCGCCACCTGACATTTGGTTTTGGTGTGTCAGGTCACAATTTTCTTTTTAAATAACAATTTCCTTTCAAAAACACATTTGACGCTTAAACCAGTCTGCACCAGATATTCGGGTAAGGGGGTTCAGTTGACTCGGGGAGAAGGTGTTAGGCATTCCCCGAGTCCCGTAACTAGTACGGTTGCGTACATGATCAAATTGGCTTTAAAAAATATTAAAATTGAGGCATAAAACACAAAAAATAAAAAAATAAAATAAACAACCAAAAGAGGCCTCAAGGTCGTCCCCACCTAATAAAACAAAAACAAAAACAAAAATACTATTCTACTCTATGCTTCCCCGCATCATCCGATCTCAATCCTTCATTTACATGTACTTCGGAGCATACCCCGGATAAAAATATATAAAAATTTCGCGGGACATTCCCCGAATAATAAGCTAAAAGAAACGACCTCCCGCCTCAAATAAAAATGAAATAAAGAAAACCTAAGATTGTCTACCCAGTGTTGCCGGCCTAAACATGCTAGTAGCGATTAAATTAGTAACCAAAATAAAGAATTGACAAAATCATTCACAACTCAATTTGTTGTAATTTCTAATTCTCTTCCATGACTAAGTCTATGTTTCTAAAATTCTTTTACAAATCCATGCCTATTATTCACTGACAAAAAAACAGAATGTTTCCACTAGTAATCACATGATAGAAAATTTGTATTTAACTTTTAATCCAACATCCCCAAAACCAATTCATAAACAAATCATTTGTTCACAAAGCTTTTCAAATCGAATTTAGTCATCAAAAAGAGGCTCAATAAATCAAACCAAATGAAGCGAATTATAAATAGATAACAAACAAATAGCATTCATGCCATCAAAATCAATCACAACCACGCACACAAAATCTAAATCGGGAACAAAGTGAGAAATGAACCTCAAAAGGAGTTATCAGATTTTATTCGACACTTGAAAGTTGTATAAGACCCTTAAGCCGAAATTGAGAAAATCGCAGCACGAACAGGGATAGAAAATAGCGACAGAAAATTACTCTGCGAAACTCGGACGACAAACTCGACTGGATAACGAGCTTCAACTCAACCACATCTCAATCATACTCCATTTTGGTTTTTCTGTTTCTTTTTCGATTTTTGACTAAAGACCTCCCCAAAGTTTTTTGTTCTTCACACTATTTCTGTCTATAAGTGTGTATTTGTTTACATGTAAGTGATAAGGTACATATGGTTGGTTTTTTTGAGAGGATGGGTGGCTGGTGGGAGAGAGGTTGCTGATGGCTGCTGGTTTTTCTGTGGAGAAAGGAGACGTCCAGCGGCCGAAAATCAGAGGGGTGTGGTCATTCTTTTTTCGGCGAGCTTTGGCGGGGTGGCGGCTGGTTGGTCTTTGGAGTGGAGGTGGCGGCAGAGGGTAGGAGCTTGCGAGATTGGTTGTTGTGAGGTAGGGATATAGGCTGGTTTCCGGCGACAGCCGTTTCTGAGGCAGTGAGGCTAAGCGGACCTGTGGTTGTGTTATGGTGGCTGGTGGAGGGTGGGTGGCGACAGGGTGTTTCTAGGGTGTAATGTCGTAGCATATGTTTTTTGGTGTAAGTTCTGGGGTAGGGGTGGGAATCTATCGGGTAAAACCGATAACCCGAACCGATAATTCTTTATTGGGTTATCGGTATTGGGTTATTGGATTAACGGTTTGGTAACGTGGTAATTTTTTTTTTATTGGGTTATCGGTTCGGGATCAGTTTTCATTTTTTTATGGGTCAATACCTATAACCCAATAAGAATGAAGTAAGTTACTAAATTACCCTTAACTATACACTAGGGTTTCATTTTCCCTAATTTCCTTTCAGTCTTCAGTTCACTACTTCAAATCTTCAATCGTCACTCGTCTCTCTCTCTCTAAGTTCCGCCGCAGCGGCAACCCAGTCAAGACGCAAGAATTCATCACTCGTCTCTCTCTCTCTCTCTCAGTTCCGCCGAAGCCCAGTCAAGATGCAAGACTCCCTCACCACTGGTTCTCCGCCAGAGTCCAGACGTCACGCCAATGCCTCACTCACCCGTTCTCCGCCAGTCACGACGGCTCACTCCCTCAAGTCCTCACTCGTCAATCACATCGTGTAAGTTTTGGCTCAAGATTTTTCTGTTTGCTTCTTGTTAATTGTTTTGATTTTTCACATTACCCAGTAATATATATCAGAATCAGACCATCAATTTGATTTTTGCAACTTTTTTATCACTTACTACTTCGTTCTGTTTTGCGCCTGTTATGTTTTGGGTGGTGGAATCTTGTAGTGTTAGGTATTTTTGGGAATGATCTTGTAGGGGTGGGCATATCAGATTTATTCTTTCTTTGATTGGATTTGTGATTTTGTTCCGTAAGGTTGTCAAAACTGTGAATCACTNGGCTCAAGATTTTTCTGTTTGCTTCTTGTTAATTGTTTTGATTTTTCACATTACCCAGTAATATATATCAGAATCAGACCATCAATTTGATTTTTGCAACTTTTTTATCACTTACTACTTCGTTCTGTTTTGCGCCTGTTATGTTTTGGGTGGTGGAATCTTGTAGTGTTAGGTATTTTTGGGAATGATCTTGTAGGGGTGGGCATATCAGATTTATTCTTTCTTTGATTGGATTTTTGATTTTGTTCCGTAAGGTTGTCAAAACTATGAATCACTGAAATTTTTGCTGTGATTTTTCGGAGTGGTGTGGTGTGGTGTCTTCTTAGACTTGTATACTTTAGTATATTATGTGTATCTATTCTCTGATAACCCGAGTTCTTAGATAAATCAAATGGTCACCAACATTATAAAGGCTGTGTGTTGCTATTGTTGCCTCGCTGCTTATTCCTTTTAAATTTAAACACCCAGTGACACAAACAGATGGCTGAAAATATGATGATTGATAAGGTGATTGGTGAAAGTGGAGCTTCTAATTCAAATGCGACAACACAATCTCAATCAGTTCAATCAACATTAAAGAGACAAAGAAAAAAGAGCAACTAGAAGAAGGTAACAATATTTTGATTTGTTTGATTGTATATTATTTTTATAAATAGTTTATTTAATATTTTTGTTGTTTGACTTGTTAATATATATTCTCATAGATTTTTCCAATCTTGGAAACGAACCTTGCGATGATGATGATGTGTAGAATCTAAGATAGTTGTGAGTTAAAACTTTGGTAAGTTAATTATTCATCTTATATAACACATGGTATGGTTACAAATATTACTAGACTTATTATTTTTTCTTTTTATGCTTAATAGGTGTAACCATGCCTCCACTTCGTGGTCTTAAGATCTCACCTGTTTGGAGTCACTATGAAAGGATTGAAGAAGGTGACGATGGATGGTGGAAAGTAGTATGTAGTCATTGTCATCTTGTATTACGTTACAATGCACGAGTAACTAGTACTAAGTCCTTAATGATGCATGTTGAGCGTTGTTTGGAGCGCAATTTGGAGAACCCTATTAGAATTGAATAGTTGTGTTATTTACTTGAATTTGAACTATTAGTACTATGTTTGGATTTTGGACTTGTTAATGTGTTTGAACTATTACTTTGGACTGTGTGTAATATTGAACTATTACTTTGGATGTGTAGCTGTTGGGAAATACATCTGAATATTTCTGTTTTAACTTTTAAGGTATTTGTATAAAAATATTTCTGTACAACTATATTGAATTCAGCAGGTGGGTAAGGTTGGCTGCAATTTTGAATTCTGAATTGCTAGTTATCTGTCGAACTCGAACATCAGCAGGTGGGTAAGGTGGGCAGTTCTAAAATTTGATAAATGTGTAATTGTGTATCACTTCAGTCTTCAGTTTCACAGCGACTGAAACTTGAAAGAGTTGTCTCGTTCATTTTCATATATTGCAGATTTTTCTGTTTGCAGTTAGATTTTTCTGTTTTTATATATTGCAATTTTTTTTAGTTGTTTTATCTTATCGGGTAAACCGATAACCGAACCGATAACGATATATAACCGATTAACCGATAATCGATTACCAATATCTTATCGGTTTGGTTATCGGGTTATGATATTTTTAAACCGATAACCGATAGACAAAATCGATAATGTTCAAAATCGAACCGAACCGACCGATGCCCACCCCTAGTCTGGGGTGTTATGTCCAAGGTCCGTTAGGTTATTTTCTGTGTAGATGTCTTATGGGGTTATGGGCTTAGGGAATGAACCGTTTACTTTGGGCCTCTTGCAAGAGTTATTCTACGAAATTGGGCTAAGTAAAAGCTGAAAATTTAATTTATTTTTAAAATACTTATAAGAAAATATAAAATAACTTTTAATTAATTTTAATAAATTATTACATTTAAAATTGAAACTAAAAATTAAAGTTGAAACTATTTTTGGTATTTTCAAAGATTATATTAAAATAAAATAGGTTCAAAGTAATATATCCTTCTGGAAATACCTAATACGTGAATTAAATAGAGAAATATGGAACTATTTTTGTAATTTTTAATTTTTGTGCTTAAAATAAAGTAAAAGGGTCAAAACTAGTTAAAATAGTGATATTAGACCTAAACTAAATATTTAGATGCTAAAACGTGTAAAATCTCGGGGAGTGTCAAAAATTACATGTTCACAAAAGTCAATAAACATATATTCTAAGCATGATAAGCCATTTCGAGCTGAAGCTTTAGCAAATTATTTATTCACCACCCTATCTAGTTATATTTTCCTCAGCTATCTATAGTCCAAACCGGAAGTTAGTAAGAATGGACTATGAAGAATTGGAGATAACTGGTGAGTTATATTTTTATCCTCAATTTGCAACTTAAACAACTCAGAGCATTCCTATTTTCTTTCTCGTCCCCTCCATTCTAAAAATTCCTTCTCTACTAATTTTATTTTCTTTTTCTTTTTTTACAGTCCGATTTCTAAATCAATCAATAAACTATTCATCAATCCCAAACAAGTTAGACTTAGCTACATGAATCCTCTAAATCTGCACTGTTCCACGCCCAATTTGGGCTCAAAAACTACTAGACTCCAAAACAGGTGTTCCTCTTGCAAATAAACACTCCGAATAAATTTTTTTTAAAAAGGAGAATAAAACAAAACAGAATGAACTATCAATAGCAATGCATAATCAAGTCTCCCATAACTTGCTCAAAGCTTCAAAATATTCTCCGGAAGAGATACACTCCAAAGAAAAATCATGCAATGAATACATCTATCACAACACATTTATCCATAACGTGTTTAAATATTAATCCATCACCTTTGTGGAGATGTTTACTGTTAAGTGATGCCTTCTTCAAAAATAGAGATACCTTAGCGCTAAGGTGCCTTTGTCACTGCTGCCTCCCGTAAGAGTCTGGGCCGTGTCTCAGTCCCAGTGTGGCTGATCATCCTCTCGGACCAGCTACTGATCATCGCCTTGGTAAGCTATTGCCTCACCAACTAGCTATTCAGACGCGAGACCCTCCTCGGGCGGATTCCTCCTTTTGCTCCTCAGCCTACGGGGTATTAGCAGCCGTTTCCAGTTGTTGTTCCCCTCCCAAGGGCAGGTTCTTACGCGTTACTCACTCGTCCGCCACTGGAAATAAAAGAGCCACTTTAGCGCCACAGTGCCTTTGTTAAAGAGACACTTAAGCAAAGTCAAGCACCCAGCCTATATAACATGTACCTAGCTTCACAACTTAAGCATGATTCAAGCCACTATTTAATAATCATCACTAGACTTTGAAGTGACCATCATCATACACTTTTATAGGTCCAACAGTTGAGTATGGTAAATCATATAGTATAAAATTCAAGTGGTTCTTTCTGTTTATCTCAACATTAACAATAAGCCTTTTCTATTAAGGGAAAGCCATTCAATTTAACTATTAAATACCCAATTCCTACACATTTCAAAGCAATTGATTAATTCGAAATTATGAAAACTAAAATAAAATCTCCAGGGTATTTAGCTTCATTAGCGAGGGAGGTCCCATTTCTACATCGCGCATGGAGCAGCTCACAAATTTTAATTGTTTTCATTTACCCTTTTAGAAATTCACATAATCTGAAATATCAGTTGGAACACATAATTCAAAAAGAAGAAATTAGCCATAAGTAGAAAGAGAGAGACCAACAATATACAAAGTGAATCACACGCACTGACCTACAAAATTCAATGCTTCGTTCTGATGGCTCCTTGAGTTGCAGAGAATGAGAGAGAAATAGGGTTTTGATGAAGCTCTAATATATATGAATTATTGCGGCTCAGCTATTCAGCTTCATCTATAAACTTGGCTCGGCGCCACTTAAGAATAATTACACGTGGAGTTGTGCCTACTAATATGTAACTTTCGCTAAACTCTTCAATATCTAATATGACCCTTTAACTACTTATCATGTATCCTTTCTTCTTTGATGCCAAATCATACAACTGACTTCCCTAATCTTTTTCTAATGCTGAAGTTTCACGGACATAGTTAAGTAATTAAAAGTTGTGCTCTTTCGAAAAAGTTTAAGTTTTTCAATAAGATGATCATACATATATATTTAACATTGTATGTTCTGAAAATGGGCCACACTGCACCTACCTTGTTAAGTAAAATTAAAATGACCTTACAAAACCTATGCTGAAGGTTAATTAGTCTGAGTTAAGTTCTCACTAAGAGCAACTCTTTTTGTGCGCTAATATAAATAGATCTATTTTGTTCTGTAATATAACATGGTAATTAATCCGGCCTAATTACCATGTTGTGTTACAACACAAAACAGATCTATTTATATATACCATGTCAGCGCACAAAAGGAGTCACTCTTAGTGAGAACTTAACTCTTATATATTTCGTGCATTACTCGTTACTTTCATTGTAATATTTTAACTTCACGATCGAGGTTTTGTATTGTAGTGTTGCACTTCTTGTTTACCCTAAAATTTGGATAACAATTAAACCTATATTGGGTTTTTAAGGTTATGTGATTTCACTCAATACCGATTTATAAATATGAAGATAAATGGCAGAATTGAATTATAAGTAAAGCAAACCAGAGTTCAAACATGACTTCAGCCCTCGAGTTGAAGTACTCTCGAACTGATAAGTGCAAAAACAGTAGGAAAATAGAGTAAACTGATGAACAATAATGTGAGCGAGAAAGAAAGAATTATATTACTTTAATCTCTGTGAATGACGATGCCTTACAAATGATTAGAACTCCCCTTTATATAGCAGAGGAATTCTACTTATGGTATAACTCTAATTACAGAAGGAAATCACATAATTAGCTAATTAACCGCTTTTGATTTGATCTGTTTCGGGATTTATGCCGTGATCCTCGACCAGTCACGGATATCTCGCTCTTCCTCTATTATGCCATCTTTGATATCGCTAGGCGTCTGTCTCGCTTGGCTTCGATTATTATCAACCTCGATCTTGAAAGATACTTCGATCTTGAACTCGATGTCTCAGCTTCGTGATTTATTCGAAGTCGACCTTCGATGCAACATTACGATCTCGATCAAATAGTGAAATCAGGTGGCCCCTATTTCAATCGTATACACATAGTCCCCTCGTTTTTTGGAGTATAATGACAAGAAACGAATTGAGCCTTCGATTTTTTGGACCTCGACAAATTATGACATCATCCCCGTGACGTAAGTGATGGAAGTGACCAAAACGTCCCGTCGGCACAGTTCCCAAAATCATTAATGAGTGTTAGTTGGTGGTCGACCACTAGTACTGTTGAACGGTCGATGTAATCCATAAATAGGCCTTCTCTTCATTGAATCAAACTTTATTTGTACTTTCTTCTAATCTTCTAAATTTTAATTCTCCCAAGTTCTTCCCTTCTACTAATCTTCAGATTCCACCGTCAATCTTCAAACACCAAGTTCTACCACATTCTTCCTTCTTTAGACTCATAAAAATGGCGAAAACATCTAAAACAGTTCCCCAAAAGGAGAAAGCTTCTTCTTCCCGGTCGGCCGGTGACAAAACGCTGGTGGATCCGCTCCCTGAGGAGTGTGTTCCTGGCCCTGTATCCTCAAATCCGGTTTTAAGATCGAGAAATCTTCCTCGGTCCCTGGTCGGTGCGAGCATGTGTCTAGGTACATTTGCTCGATAATTGTGGGGGTACCTCAAGCGGATTAAGAGATATTGCAACTCGGGGGATAAAGTGGTAGTGATTCCATCCCCTAAAGAAAGTATTACTACCCACGTGGAAAGGTATCTGAGTGTTTACACTTACCATTTCACGCTGGCCCCCCTCGACCCTGTCATCATCGACTTCTACCGTCAATACCAGGTGACCTTAGGCCAAATCCATCCTTCTTTTTAGTGAATAATCATCATGCTTCGATTCTTCTCAAGCAAAGCTGAGGGGATGATATTCACCCTCGACCACCTCATCAGGTTGTAAAACCCCGTATCTACTAAGGGTTGATTAAGCTCCAGCGTCGGGCAACCAAGGTGTTGTTCTCGAGCATAAACGAGGACAAAGTGGTCGCTTAGATGCCTCGTGCGATCCCCGGTCTCGATAGATGGGTCCAAAAACTGGCCTCGACCTCCACTTACGTTGATAGCTTTGGTGCGATTTGGCAAAAGGCCGATGAGAGGCCAAGAACCATGGTAAGATCCCTTTTTGAATATATGACGATATGATCATAATATCTTTTTATACTTATCCGATTTCTTCGTGTGTAGGCCTGAGCAAAGATGCGGCCATGAGGCCTCCGTATGGCGAGGAAGATGCTTCGGCTCCGGTTCTGAAACGGGCAAAAGATAACAAGAGAAAAAGGGCCTCGACCTCCGAGGACCCAAAGCCCCAAAAGAAGAAGATCTCGATTAGCAAATCGAGGATAGATATTGCTTCCCTCCCTCCCCATGTAGTTCAGGAGATAAGGGAGGAAAAAGAAGATGATGAAGATGGTGGATCGGTGCTTGTAACCCGAGCGACAAAAACCATCGAGGCCTCCAAGGCCGCTGAATTGGTAGCGGTCGGCAAGGCCCCGTCTTTTGCTAAGGAGGCCTTGGAGGAGGATTCGGGCAAAGTCCCCAAGTCGCCTGAGGTTGAGGCTGCTTCTTATCTAACGACGAGCAGGTCCGGGGGGGTTGATCCTGAAACCCCTCGAGTCGAAAAGAACACCCCAAGTGACTCACTTGGGGCAGTGACAGTAGGTCATTCACCAACCCTTCATGCCTTTTCCGAAGAGGCAATACAAGATGCTCAAGATTTGAGGACCCCCGAAGTAGGCGAAGTCCCCGGTGGTGGGATCCCTTCCGAGATTGCTTTGTCGGGGTCAAGGATGCTTCCAACCTAAATGACGTATCCAGCCTCTTCGAAGAGGCCCAACGACTTCTGAACCAGGTAAGTTTTAATTCCTTTGTTGATGTTGTATTCTTCTGTTTTTTTTTCTAACTCCCTTCGTTTTCCATACAGGCTTTTTCTAAGTCTCGGGCTGAACTGAGCCAGTATGAGGCCGACCTACAGAGGCTTTTGGAGGAGAGGAATGCCCTCAAACTCTACTGCGGGAAAAATGATGAAGATATTAAGGACCTCTGAGATGAACTAGCTAAACCTCACAAAGAGCAAACCGAGCTGATCGAGCAGGTAATGATACTCTTAAAAGCTCATACGCTTGATTCGGGAACAAAAGCTAACATTTCAATATCACAGTTGCAGCAAAAGATCAAGAGGATCTAGCAGCTCCGTGAGGAGGTCAATCAAGTGAAGGGGAGTCCTACGGGTGGAAGGAAGGCATGGACCGCCTTGCTGCAGAGAAAAAGACTGCCCTAGCCTGTTTATCATCGGTTGAAGCCTAGCTTCGAGGCATGAAAGAAAAGAGCTCGACTCAAACAATGAAGATAGAGGAGCTCGAGGCTCACTTGGCTTCTGAACTCGCAAAGGTCCAAGCCGAGTGTATTGGTAAAAGTAGGCTTCACACGTGTACTAATTATGATGACAAAGCAGTCCATGTGGAGCAATGAAAACATAACAAATGGACAAAAATTTGTGAAGAGGTACGAGACAAAAAGGAAAAGAATGGCATACCCACGAGGTAGTTAGATACGAGGATCTCAATCTAATTGAGGAGATGAAGAGACACAGTCAGAATGAATCAAGGCAGAATAAAGGACATATTCGAAGATCTTCAATCAATGAGCCAAACGTTACATAATCTTCACGCAACAGTTACGATTAACCATTGTAACATTACATTAATGCCATTATTAGTCATTAATGCTCAATCATTAAGAAGAGTAGACGTTATATTAAGGAATTCCCTATAAAATGGAGTAAAATATAACTTGTAAGGACACGTTCGAGCCACTATTGAAATATACTTACTTTTACGCATCTTTGTTGCTTTCTATTTATTAAGAAGACTAGACGTTATATTAAGGAATTCCCTATAAAATGGAGTAAAATATAACTTGTAAGGACACGTTCGAGCCACTATTGAAATATACTTACTTTTACGCATCTTTGTTGCTTTATATTTATTAAGAAGACTAGACGTTATATTAAGGAATTCCCTATAAAATGGAGTAAAATATAACTTGTAAGGACACGTTCGAGCCACTATTGAAATATACTTACTTTTACGCATCTTTGTTGCTTTCTATTTACGAGTCTAATTACAATTATTAGTGTATTCTCTTGGTTATTAGAAACCCGAGTACTTCTTAAAATAGCTTTAGCAGAGAATCTAATTATTTGGTTAAACAAATTGGTTCCGTTGCCGGGAATCTGATAATCTTTGTTTTTTCTCAAACAACCTTTTGTGAATCATGTCGAATGCCAATAACAACAACCAACAGACAACTGGAACCCAAGTTCCATCACCTCATGGATCCCCACGAGGTTCAAGGGATCAATCACCAGAGAGATATATGACTCAAAACAATGATCACAATGGAAATGAACAAACAGGAGAACAAGACCCTGTGAAACAAATGGTTGGTGACTACGTGAATGAAGCCTTACAAGCTTTCATGAGGGGGCTACCAGCTGTATCACCTACGCCTCCTCCTAATAACACCACAACTGTGGAAAATCCACAATCCGGATTAGCAAACTCAGGAAGTAGAGGCACTCCGAATGAGTATCTCGAAGCAAGACCAGGTATGTCCAATAATTCAGATTTACAATCTTTATTACTAACCTTGCAGAAACAGGTGAAGGAACAAAACGATCGAATTGAGCATATTCCTGGAGTACCACCTGTCATCAAGGGCATTGACGTTGATAGATATTCTCCACAACCTTAGAAGCCAAGTGCAACACCCTTGCTTATTCCCAAGAAATTCAAAATGCTTGATATTCCCAATTACGACGGGACAACCGATCCACGTGATCATGTCACTGCTTTTACTACAAGAGTAAAAGGCAACGACTTGACTAAACAAGAAATTGAATCAGTACTAGTCAAGAAGTTTAGAGAGACACTCACTAAAGGAGCACTAACATGGTATTCTCTTTTACCCGAAAATTTTATTGACTCTTTTGTTGAGCTTGCAGATTCTTTTATAAAAGCACATTCCGGTGCGCAAAAAGTCGAAAAAAGAATGGAAGACATATTCAAAATAAAATAAGGAGACACAGAGTTGCTCCGTGAGTTTGTAGACATGTTTCAACGAGAAAGAATGCTGCTACCAAGAGTGCGTTACAATTGGGCAGCAATGGCATTTGCAAGTAATTTAAATGATAGAAGCTCAGAAGCCACGAGAAGACTCAAGGAAAGCTTGAGAGAGTTCCCAGCCACAACATGGAACGATGTCTATAACAGGTACAACAGCAAGTTATGAATAACAGAAGATACCATTGCTCAATCAAAAGCGGAAGACAGGACCAGTTCTAGACGCTCCAAACTAGAAAGGAGAACTGGTAAAAACAGGTACGATCCATATATGGGACCTTCGGGACGAGAAACTCGTTCCAAATTTGAAAACACACGGTCAGAATACAGACCGTCAAATAGAGATATGAGCTCATCCTCATCAAGATCCAGAAAGGATCGAGATGAACGAAATAGAGGTAACGCAAGAATTAGAGACTACAACTTCAATGCAAGTACTTCTGAGTTAATTACAGTATTAAGAAACATGGGTGATAAAGTTGGATGGCCCAAAGAAATGAGATCTAATCCAAATAGAAGGAATCCAGACTTCTGGTGCGAGTTCCATAACGATCATGGACACAAAACGTCAGATTGCAGGTTATTGAAAGGTAAGGTAAAACAGTTATTAAAACAAGGCTATCTAACAGAATTGTTTAGTGAAAAAGGTAAACATGCATATATGAAGAACATGAACCAGCCCCCAAAGCCACCATCTCCCAAGATAACAGTAAATGTGATACATGGAGGAGAAGAGGTGAACGACGTAGTTTGCAAAAGAACAACCAAGTTCACAATTACACACGGGAAGTGGATTCGTGAAACCGTGGAAGCAGACAATATTTCATTTGACGACGCAGATGCCAACGGATTATTGCTTCCACACAAGGACGGACTGGTAGTATCTCTACTTATACATGACACTAACGTGAAAAGAGTGTTGATTGATCCAGGTAGCTCAGTCAATATCATTTTGTTGAGAGTTGTGGAAGAGATGCTAATGGAGGATCAAGTAATTCCAAAAGCATGCGCCTTATCTAGGTTCGACAACTCTACCGTCATAACAAAAGGAGAAATTGAGCTTAGTACCTACACAGAATGAGTTATCAAAAATACAAAATTCCAAGTTATTGGCACTGATATGGCTTACAACGTAATCATTGGGAGACCATGGATCCATGATAAGGAAGCAATACCATCTACTTTACATCGGGTAATTAAATTCCCTTCCAAATGGGGAATTCAACAGATTCAAGGTGATCAACAGATCTCAAGGAACATAAATTCAGTAGTACAATCCAACAAAAAAGAGGTAGCGGAAGAATCAAAAGACGAGAAAACCACTCAAACATATACGGAAGGAAATAATAACGAGAAGGTGAACCAAATCACCATAGAGGTTGCATCAAAACATACGGACATGGATTCCAGACCTGATGTCATTCAGGAACCAGAAGAAGACGAGCATATCAAAACAACTACTGAGGAGCTCGAAGTTGTTCCACTGCTTGAGCAGGAGCCTGAGCGAAAAATTCATATAGGCACAAGGCTAATCCCCATGAGAAGAGGTAAGTTAATTGAATATTTAAAAGCTAACAGAGACTGTTTCGCTTGGTCCCATTCAGATATGACAAATATACCTCCAGAAGTGATGACTCATAAACTAAATGAAGATCCATCCTTCGTGCCTGTCAAGCAAAAGAAAAGAAAGCAAGGACCATTCAAGAACCAAGTGATCGATCAAGAGGTACAGAAACTCTTGAAAATTGGTTCAATACGTGAGGGGAACTTATTGTTACAAAGTCATGCCTTTTGGCCTGAAAAATGTTGCAGTCACGTATCAGAGACTAGTGACCAAGATGTTACTGGAACATCTGGGGAAAACAATGGAAGTATACATTGATGACATGCTGGTGAAATCAACACAAACAGAAGATCATTTCCAGCATCTTTCAATTACCTTCGAAATTCTACGCAGATATAACATGAAATTAAATCCAGAAAAATGCGCCTTTGGCGTTGAATCAGGTAAGTTTTTGGGTTTCCTTGTATCAAATAGAGGTATTGAAGTAAATCCTGCACAAATTAAAGCTATTGAAGAAATACCTAACATACTTACGAGCAAAAAAGAAGTTCAAAGATTAACAGGTAGGATTGCAGCCTTAGGAAGATTCATCTCCAGGTCTTTGGAGAAGAGTTTTAAATTCTTTTCAGTTCTAAAAAGAAGAATCAGTTCGAATGGACTGAAGAATGCCAACAAGCTCTCAAAGATCTGAAGTCCTATCTATCAAATCCCCCGCTGTTGTCTAAACCAAAGGAGGGAGAAAAGCTATATGTCTATCTTGCCGTTGTAGAAATTGCCGTAAGTGCAGTATTGGTAAGAGAAGACAAAGGTAAACAATCTCCAATTTATTATGTAAACAAATCCTTATTAGATGCTGAAACTAGATATCCTCATCTAGAAAAATTAGCCTTAGCTCTAATCACGACAACTAGAAAGTTAAGACCGTAATTTCAATGTCACCCAATTACTATTGTAACCTCATATCCACTGAGAAATATTTTGCATAAACAAGAGTTATCAGGGAGATTAGCTAAGTGGGCAATAGAATTAAACGAACATGACATAATATATCAGCCTAGGATTGCAATAAAGTCTCAAATTTTAGCTGATTTCGTCGCTGATTTTAATACTAGCATAATCCCTGAAGTGGAAAAAGAGTTACAAATCTTCAACGGGGCTAATCCAGGAATATGAACCCTATTTACTGACGGCTCTTCTAATGTAAAAGGAGCCGGTTTGGGAATTGTTTTACTATCACCTACGAGTGAAAAGACAAGACATGCTATTAAATGCTACCCCATAACTAATAATGAAGCAGAGTATGAAGCTGTCATTGCAGGGGTTGAACTAGCACGAGAACTCTCAATCAAGCAGATGGTGATCAAAAGTGACTCTCAACTAGTGGTAAACCAGATGCAGGGGACTTATACTGCTAGAGAGGCTCGGATGCAACAATAACTGGAAAAGGCACGAGACCTAGTAAGACAATTCCAGTCATGCAAGGTTATGCAAATACCCAGAGAGGAAAATGCAGAAGCAGATGCATTGGCTAACTTCGCAGCAGTTACCGACGTAACATATAAAGACAATGCTATTGTGATACACTTATTTCATTCAGCAATCGACCAGGACAAAAATGAAGTAACATTTAACAATTTAACCTGGGATCAGAGAAACGAAATTGTAAACTTTTTGCAGAACGGTACCGTGCCTGAAGATAAAAAAGAAGCTCAAGAACTTCGCCGGAAAGATGCACGGTACTGCCTAGTTCGTGATACCTTATACCGCAAAATGTTTGGAGGTCCCCTAGCAAGGTGCCTTGGACCCAATCAAACAGAATACGTGATGAAAGAAGTACACGAAGGACACTGCGGAAACCACGCATGAGCAAGATCCTTAGTCAAACCCCTGATGAGAGTAGGGTACTATTGGCCTAAAATGGAAGAAGATGCTGAGAATTTCATAGCTAAATGCGACAAATGTCAACGATATGCTAACAATATGCATCGACCATCAGAATTACTCCACCCAGTGGTGTCACCGTGGCCATTTATGAAGTGGGATATGGATATAGTGGGACCTCTTCCCCCAACTAAAGGAAAGGTACGGTTCTTACTCGTATTAACAGATTATTTCACAAAATGGGTGGAGGCAGATGCTTTTAAACAGGTGCGAGAAAAAGAAGTGAAAAGCTTCATATGGCGACACATAATATGCCACTTTGGTATACCAAAGGAGATCGTATGTGACAATGGCCCACAATTCATAGGCTCACAAATCACAGAATTCTTCGAAAGCTGGCAAATCAAACGAATCACTTCATCACCATATCACCATGTGGCTAATGGGCAAGCCGAGTCAACAAACAAAATCATTGCCAACAATTTAAAGAAACGGTTGGAAAAAGCCAAGGGAAACTGGCCTGATGAACTACCGACAGTATTATGAGCTTACAGAACTACTGCAAAAACAGCCACAGGAGAAACTTCATTTGCGCTTGTTTATGGTTCAAAAGCTTTAATACCGGTAGAAATTGGCGAACCAAGCACGAGATTCACAACTGCAATAGAAGAAACAAAGAACGACAAGTTGAGAACAAATCTGGATTTGCTTGAGCAAAGGAGAGAAGCTGCATTAATACGTATGACAACTCAAAAACAAATTATAGAACGATATTACAACAGAAAAGCCCACCTCAGATATTTCAAAATTGGGGACTTCGTTCTTAAAAAGTCTTTCAATCAACAAAGGAAGCCGGTGCAGGAAAGCTAAACCCAAATTGGGAAGGACCTTACAAAGTTCGTGGCATTGTTGGAAAAGGCGCTTATGAGCTAGAGACTATGGACGACAGAATTTTACCAACGAGTTGGAATGCTGTTCATTTGAAGAAGTATTACTTCTAAGTAAAAGGAATACCCCCGGTCAGGTATCATTACGTTCGATTTTATTTTTGTACAGTTAAAATTATACTAACCATTTTAGATGATAGGCAAAAAGCTAACCCATCACCAGATGATGATATTAGACCTGCATAGACACGAGAAAGTAACTGAATTCCCGGTCTAGGGTTACAACTTTTTGATGGACTTTTTTAAGGGTTAAGCATTCATCATCTAAACTATATACCTTCGAGTCCCCGTATGTTTTTCCTTTTCAAGAAAAGGACCACAAGGAAGGAATGGTCAAGTGCTCGAGATTTCATTATTCAAAGCTCAAACACTTAGGGTATTATACAATATGGAAGGCAAAGCTGAAGTAAAGAAGACTATCAAAAAAGTCAAAGCTTAAGCTTGAAGATCCATCTTTCCAACAAGTCAAGCGTTATGAGCAAAATCAAAGAGCCAAAGACAAAAAGTCAAAGCCTGATTCAGAAACCTTCAAAAAATATATTCATAAATGTAAATGAATATTTAGGTTGAAGGCAGAATTTTAGTTACGGGTAAAAACGCATATCCTTGTATTTATTCAAAAAACTATTGTAGATGAAAAACAGTTATATATAAAAAAAGCATCAAAAACTGTTGTAAATGAAAATAGTTATGGGTAAAAATTCATACCCTTGTATTTATTCAAAAACTGTTGCAAAAGAAAAATAGTTACGGGTACAAATTCATACCCTCATATTTATACCAAATCTGTTGTAAGAAAAACAGTTACAAAAGAGTTATAGACGATACTCAAACACATGTAAAATGTAACGGAAGTTCAGAATAATACAAAGACTTTCTTCAAAACATTGTTCAGGAAAAACATGTGAAATTCCTATCTCTCTTTTGTACATTTACACCATTATGAAGTTGAGACGTCTTCTTCATTAAGTGTCGATCAGAAAAAGGACCCTCTTTTATAAATCATGCCTATTACAAAAAGGCACGACAAATCAAAGCATTTTTCAGTGCAAAGTCAAAAACTAAGGGGGTAAAACAAAGACCCTAAAAAAAAGCATGCAAAGACTTGAGAGTAAAACAAAAACTCAAGAAATCGAAAGTCATGCTGATATTAATATTAATATTACGGAAAAAAACTAAGTATTAACTTAGTCTAAGCCGGATTTGTTTGTACAAAGGTTGACCCTAAGTTGTTAGTTGGCGACTTACAAGGACCAAACTTTACCCCCAATGGGACCGGGGGTAATCACCAATTGTTGCAAATAAAAGAAAAAAGAGACCAAGTTTCATAAACTCTTTCACTAGACCGGGGGGGGGGG
>ML299255.1:70278-85878 GCA_005239495.1 Nicotiana undulata
AAGGAGCTGTGACTTTCCAACTTAGACTTCTCAACCGATCCTATCAAGGGCTTTAACCATACATCAGCCTGGCCCGACTTTTTCAAGAGGCTGCCTCCCGCAGGAACCTCTATCATTACTTGCTTCATCACCCCCTGATGGAAGATCCTACTTCAACAACAGAAGGCACAGAAGTAGGGGCGGGTGAAGGAGCCACCTGCGGAGTAGGTTGAGGAGAAGAAACAACAATGGGAGCAGAAACAACAACAGGAACAATAAACGGAAGTTCCACAAGAGCAGGCGGAGGGAAAATAACAAGAGAAGCTTCATCAGAAACTGTACCAAAACCTTGCTGAAACAAATGATCAACGGACATACGAACAAGAGAGGGGGTTGCATCTTCAGAAGCGAGAAGTTCTGATTCAGGTACGGGAGGATCAACAACGGGCACAGATTCATCGTCAGAAACGACTCTCCTCCTTCGCGGCCTATGAATCAGCAAACCCTCCTCTTGTTCTTCTTCATCCTCCAAGGTCCGGGACCCACTTGACTTCCTTTTCGACGAGGAGGAGCCAAAAATGATTTCTTGAGCCTTAGCTAGGGACAACTTTGAAGCGGACACAACCGCAGAAGAAATTCCACAAGCAGGAAACCCTACCAAATGAAAGGGATCAGATAAAGCTCAAAAAGGGAAGAAGTAAAAAAACCTCACTTACCATGGGTCTTAACCTTCCAACAAAACCTCGAAGAGAGGTACTTCCAAGAGCGTTATTCTAAAGGAGCGATCAACAATAAGTTTTCTACCCAATCACGGAAACCAGAGACATTCTCGACGGTTCCCATGGTTGCTGCAAAATAAAAAGAAACAGTCACGGTACTGATAGTTTATCAAAAACAAAAAAAGGAAAGTGAGCAAAACTGTACTCACGTGCAAAGTTCCACTTCTTAGGGAAGGGGAGATTTTTTTCACCTACTAAACCTGCAGTAGGGACCGCAACGTACCGAGCATACCACCCTCTATCCTTGTCATCATCCGGAATAACTAACACTCTTTTACTCCTAGACGTGAGTGTAAAAACTCCTTGGGGGAATAGCATCGGGGAATAGAGGTGAATAAGATGATGGAAAGTAAAGGGGACAGAAGCTAAATTGGCCAAATAACTAAGGCACGCAACTACCCTCCAAACAAGAGGACCGACTTGTCCCAAGCAAACATTGAAGAATCGACAAATTCAATGATAACAGGGTCGATGGGAGGCTTGAATCCTAATGTGAAGGGATAAGTATAAACATAAGAATACCCAGTTCTATAAGAGGTTATTCTTTGGTTATCATTAGTAACTACAACAGGAAAATCAGACTTCCAACAACAATCCCTACGTACGGGTGACACTAAATCCTCTGTTATTTGGGTAGGATAAAGGTCAGCACTATCATGTGATGACATGGAAGAAAGATGCTCACTCATGGCCTCACTATCCTGGGCAAAAGAATACTCGGTAGGAACAATCTCATCGACTCTCGGCTCACGAAGTGGTTCATTGTGTTCTCTACTCTTTGATGAAGATCTAGAAGCCCTAGCCCTCGAAGAAGACAAAGAAATATTAGACCTAGAAGATGACAGAGGAGTAGTATGGGAAGAATAAGAACCCTTTGAAGGTGTAAAACTTAAGCTCCTAAGTCTACCACCCCTCCTACTCCGCGTTGGAGCAGAAGAAGGAGTCAATTCATCTACAATAATGACCTTTTTGGATTGCTGGTTTGAAGAAGACATGTTTACAAGAATGAAGAATTTACAGATAAATAAAGAAGGTTATAATTTTTTCGTGAAAGCAAAGAAAGGAAAAAGGGTATTTATACTCGGAGGCGACCATCAAAAAATGGAAAAAACAGTGATGTGAAAGTCATAATTGAAACTGTCACTTCATGACTGATGCAGCTGCAAAAAGCCCTAAAAGGCGCTGAATAATTGCAGAACAAATCCGAGAATGCCACATGGCACGAGCATTAAATGGAAGTGACAAATGACGTATACATTCAGAGAAGGACGCAATGGTACGAGTGAAGCAGCGGCAAAATATTCCCGCCATAAATGAGTATCCACTTGCCAAATATTTAATTGATAAATAAATGGTAAGTGGGGGGACTATCTGTATTGGTAAAAGTAGGCTTCACACGTGTACCAATTATGATGATAGAGTAGTCCATGTGGAGCAATGAAAACATAACAACTAGACGATACTTTGTGAAGAGGTACGAGACAAAGAGAAACGGAATGGAATACCCATGAGGTAGTTAGATACGGGAATCTCAATCTAATTAAGGATATGAAGAGACACAGTAATAATGAATCAAGGCAGAATAAAAGGCAGATTCGAAGATCTTCAGTCAATGAGCCAAACGTTACATAATCTTCACGCAACAATTACCATTAACCATTGTAACATTACATTAATTCCATTATTAGTCATTAATGCTCAATCATTAAGAAAAGTAGACGTTATATAAAGGAATTCCCTATAAAAGGGAGTAAAATATAACTTGTAAGGACACGTTCAAACCACTATTGAAATATACTTACTTTTACGCATCTTTGCTTCTTTCTATTTACGAGTCTAATTACAATTATTAGTGTATTCTCTTGGTTATCAGAAATCTGAGTACTTCTTAAAATAGCTTTGGCAGAGAATCTAATTCTTTGGTTAAACACCAAGGCCGAAAAAGTAAAAGCCAAGGCTGATAAGATGGTGTCCATTTATCGGACCGATGCTGAAGCCGCTCAAGACCAAGTAAGGGAGGCTACCGAGACTTCTCAAAATCAAGCACATTGTATTGTCGACCTTGCTAAATGCCAATCTTGGAGGGAGACCCTCGAGGAGATCCACGCTCGAGGCTTCAATCTTACCGAAGAGATAGCGAAGGCAAAAGAGCACGAAACTGATAATAGAATATTTGCCTCTTCTGATGACGACGACGATGATAATGATGATGGCAGTAAGAGTGGGTTCGAGAATGGTGATGAGCCTAAGGAAGAAGCTGCCCCCGAGGAAGAAACTACCCCTGAGAATAGCTAGGGGATTTTGTATTTTTTCTCTTTTTTTTCCCTTTCTTTTGTGTAGGACCCTGGTTGGTCCATTGTAAATACCTTAGCATATATAA
Organism: Nicotiana undulata; assembly: GCA_005239495.1. NCBI lineage: Eukaryota > Viridiplantae > Streptophyta > Magnoliopsida > Solanales > Solanaceae > Nicotiana > Nicotiana undulata. Next base: position 73,417 of record ML299255.1, read on the forward strand.
AATGTTTCCTTTTTTAACTTTGTCTCAATTTTTTGACTTGTGAAAATTCCGATTCTCTTTATGCCTTGTGAAAATTTGTTTGTGAATTTGAAGCTTAGGAAACTTGGCCGAAGTCAAACTAATATAGTCGTTGTAGTCGAGTGAGTACTTGCTCGAACTTGAAGTAGGAAACCCTTAGGTTTTAGTTGAGTGAGGATGAACTCTTGAACTCAAAAAATATAATGGCCCTTAGGCTCTTGAATCGGGCCGATATGGCCTCAAAAGAGTGGCTTTTTCCCTTTTCCACTTAAAAAGTTTAATCATATAAAAGTTTGTTGTGCCTTAGCACGAAGTAAGTCTGTTCCCGTTGGGATTTTTCAGGGTTTAATGTTATCAAAACCCTTTGTTTTTCTATGCCTTAGCACACTTTTGTTCAGTACTAAATTGTTCGAAGGTTCGAACAGTTCTATACGCCTTAAGGTTTTTCGAGGGCTGATGTTGTCAAAACCCTTTGGTTATTTTGCTGAGGGTAGCCTTTTTAACCAATTTATAAAAGAATTCGAAGGCCTGTTTTTATTGCTGAATTCAGACGTCTCCGAACCTCGCTAGTTTGGCTGTAGCCTTGGGATCTGCCCCTTGGGCTTATTTTCCCCATTATACTTCGAACTTGTTCGAAGTGTCAGTTTATGAGTGGGGTGGGCTTGGCCTATAAAATCAAAGATTGCCTTTTTAAGGTCATACGGTCTCAAAGTTTAGTAATTTGAACATATCGACTTTAGGATGGCATTCCCCGAGTATGGGGTTAATTGTTCGCGCTTTATTTGCGATCGGCCCTTAAGACGATTTTCGCAATAGATCATAAGTATGAAATTGTAAGATAGAAATTTCACTAAGGCATGAAACATCTGGTAAGGAAAAAATACTTCTTTCAATAGATCATACATGCATACATGTTTTGCCACTAGGGATCGAGTAATCTACATGGACACGATTTATTCGACCGTTTGGCCATTTATAAAATTTACCTATCGAGACCTTATTGACGTGAAGTATTTTCCTTGAAAACATAACATCCGAGGGTGATTCCCCCCAGTATTCGAGGTTGATTCTAAAGAAGCCTTAGATATTGTTGAATTGCTCTAAGTTAGCACGAACAATGGTTTCCTCGTTAACCTTGCCGAAAAACCCATTTGGGATAAAAATCGGTCAAAGAGAAAAAGAGTGCAACGTGTGCTTTCAGACCTAAGGAATTCATGCTTGGAGAAAACTTTGATGCCTTTCGATCGAATACCTGCAACAAGTTAGTATAAAATATAAATGAAAAAGGAGAAGGTCATACCTTAACAATAATATAATTTGAGGAGTGATATGTTCCAATTATTTGGCAGTTGTTCGCCGTTCATCGTGACAAGCTTGTAGGATCTCTTTCCGATAATATCGAGGACTTGATACGACCCTTCCCAATTTGGGCCGAGTTTTCCTTCATTTGGGTCTCGAGTATTGAGGGTGAATTTTCTCATAACTAAGTCCCCAATTCTAAAGTGGCAAAGATTGCCTCTTCGATTGTAGTACCTTTCGATGCGCTGCTTTTGTGCGGCCATTCGGACTAGGGCGGCTTCCCATTTTTTATGTAGCAATTCGAGGCTTGTATTCATAGCCTCGTGATTTGATTCTTCCATTGTGTATCGAAACCTGACACTAGGTTCCCCAACTTCGACCGGGATCAAAGCTTCGACGCCATATACTAAGGAGAATGGTGTTGCCCCCGTACTGGATTTGAACGTTGTTCGATACGCCCGAATGACTTCGAGCAAAATTTCTCTCCATTTTCCCTTAGCGTCGTTCAATCTTTTCTTTATATTCTGAATGATGGTCTTGTTTGTTGATTTGTCATGTTCGTTCCCACAAGGATGATACGGCGTTCACAAGATCCTTTTTATTTTGTGATCTTCGAGAAACTTTGTTATTTTGCTGCCGATGAATTGTTTTCCATTGTCGCATACAATTTTGGCAGGTATCCTAAATTAGCATATGATGTGATCCCAGATGAAGTCTATAACTTCTTTTTCTCTGACTTTCTCGAAAGCCTGTGCTTCAACACACTTAGAGAAATAAATAGTCATAAATAAAATGAATTTAGCTTTACCTGGGGCCGATGGCAGAGGGTCGACGATATCCATTCCTCATTTCATGAACGACTATGGGATATGACTGAATGAAGTTGCTCTCAGGGCTGGTGGATCATCGGTGCATATCTTTGGCACTTGTCGCATTTTCGAACGAATTACATAGTATATTTTTCCATATTGGCCAGTAGTATCCCGCTCTAATGACTTTGTGAACCATTTATTCGGCACCGGAATGGTTTCCTCAAGTACCCTCATGAATTTCTCGTAAGACATTGTCAGTGTATCCTAGACCCAAACATATTGCCAACGGTCCGTCGAACATCCTTCTGTATAATGTTCCATCTTCGGCCAATGTGAATCGTGTAGCCGCTGTTCGTAGAGTCCTCGATTCCTTAGGTTCCGATGGGAGCTTCCCGTTTTTCAGATACTCAATATATTTATTCCTCCAATCCCAAGTTAGGCCTTTGAAGCTTATTTCGGTGAGGTCTTCTTCGATTACTGACTTTGAAAGTTGTACGACAATCCCTGAGCTAATTTCGTCGTCTTCGACTGATGACCCTAAATTTGCGAGGGCGTTGGCCTCATTGTTCTGTTCTCGAGGCACATGTTGTAGGGTCCACTCTTTAAATCGATGTAGTGTTACCTACAGTTTGTCCAAGTACCTGTGCATTTGATCCTCTCGAACCTCGAAGGTTCTGTTGACTTGGTTTACCACAAGTAAGGAGTCACATTTGGCCTCGATGACCTCTGCTTCCAAGCATTTAGCGAGCTCGATACCTGTAATCATGGCCTCATACTCAGCCTCATTGTTAGTCAACTTAGAAGTCTTAATAGATTGCCTAATTGTATTGCATGTGGGTGGCTTCAAAACAATGCCTAGCCCGAACCTCTTCACATTCGAAGCGCCGTCGGTAAAAATGGTCCACACCTCCGAAGATGTACCCATTTTTAACAATAGTTTCTTTTCGACCTCTAGTACGAGGTCTGACGTGAAATCGGCCACAAAGTCTGCTAAGATTTGAGACTTGATGGCCGTTCGGGGTTGATACTCGATATCATACCCACTGATTTTGACGGTCCATTTGGCCAATCAGCCAGAGAGTTCGGGCTAATGCAAAACATTGCAAAGAGGATAAGTGGTCACCACACAAATTGGGTGACACTGAAAATATGGTTTTAATTTCCTAGAGGCGTTTATTAAAGCAAGCACTAATTTTTCTAAGTGTGGGTGCCGGGTCTCGGCCTTAGCTAAAGTTCGACTAACATAGTAAACAGGATATTGCGTACCTTGTTTTTCCCGAACTAGTAACCCATTTACCGCGACTTCCGAGACTGCTAAATATAAGTAGAGTTGCTCGTTCGCTTTCAGAGTATGAAGCAATGTTGGGATCGAGAGGTACCGCTTCAATTCTTCCAACGCCTGTTGGCATTCCGAGGTCCAAGAAAAAATGTTCTTCTTTTTGAGCAATGATAAGAACCTGTGGCATCGATCTGAAGACCTCGAGATGAATCAGGCTAAGACGACTATCTGTCCTGTTAATCTTTGTACGACCTTAAAGCTGTCTACGACTGTGATGTCTTTGATTGCCTTGCTTTTATCGGGGTTGATTTTGATCCCCCGATTTAACACCATAAAGCCAAGGAACATCCCCGAACCGACCCCAAAAGCACACTTCTCGGGATTGAGCTTCATGTTGTATTTTCTCAATATGTTGAAGGTTTCCTGCAAATGTGTTAAATGGTCGTCTGCGCGCAGGGACTTAACTAGCATATCATCAATATATACCTCCATTGATTTACCTATTTATTCTTCGAACATTTTGTTCACTAGGTGTTGGTAAGTAGCAGCAACATTTTTTAGTCCAAATGGCATTATTATAACAATATGTGTCATATTTAGTATTGAACAAAGTCTTTTCCTAATCCCCCGGGTTCATTTGAATTTGATTGAGGCGTCTAGAAAACTAAGGATCTCGTGGCCGGTCGTGGCATCGATCATGCGATCAATATTTGGCAGAGGAAAGAGTCTCCAGGACATGCTTTGTATAAATCTTTATAATCTACGCACATCCTAAGTTTGTTCCCGTTTTTAGAGACTACAACTACATTTGCTAACCACTCGAGATATTTTACTTCCCGAATGGATCCTATTTTGAGAAGTTTGGTTACCTCTTCCTTGATGAATGCATGTTTACCTCGGACTGGGGCCTTATATTTTGTTTCACCGGTATGAACTTCGGGTTCAGGCTCAATCGATGTGTTGTGATCTCCGGTGAGATCCCTGTCATATCTAAGTGAGACCAAGCAAAACAATCCATATTATTGATAAGAAATGTAATGATTTTTTTCTAGGTACAGGGATATTCGATCAATATGACATGTTCCAGCTCTTCGATTGTTGATTTATTGGCGTCGGAATCCTCTGGGATTATAAAGGTTAGGGGAATCCAGTAGTCCTCATCCTCATCCGTTCCCTTCTCCTCTAATTGGGTCGAGGCTGGTGGCAGTGGTTGCTATTTAGCCTCCTGTTTCCCTTTGGCCTTCGATACCTCTGTTGATGAAAGCGCTGCGGTATTATCTCATCAACTGCAAACATTTCTTTTGCAGTCTGTTGTTCCCCATATACTATTTTCACTCCATCTGGCATTGCGAATTTCAGTATTTGGTGAAGAGTTGAGGGGACTGCCCTCATATTGTGAATCCAGGGTCTTCCGAGCAGGGCTTTGTATCTCATATCGCCCTCAATGACATGGAACTTGATTTCTTGAATAATCCCAACTACGTTTACTGGTAAAATGATTTCACCTTTGGTTGTTTTGTTGGCCATGGTGAAACCATTCAAGACCTGAGTTGCGGGTATGATTTGATCATGTAGGCCGAGCTGCTCCATGACCCTTGATCGAATGATATTTTCCAAGATCCCTGGATCAATTAAAACACGCTTAACTTGAATTTTATTCATAAAGATAGAAATTACTAGAGCGTCATTGTGGGGTTAAGAGATTCCTTCTGCTTCCTCAGCATTGAATGATACGGTGCCTTCTGGCATATAATCTCAGGTCCGTTTTTGCCTAGTAATTGATACTTTAGTGCGTTTGAACACGGGCCCTTGTGGAATATCGACCCCACCGACGATCATATGGATCACATGCTATGGTTCCTCCTTCTCGTTTTTCCTGTTGGCGTCTCTTCTCTGAAATGATTTATGGCTCAGTCGCTCAAAAACTCTCGAAGGTGGCCCTAATTGAATAGACGGGCTACCTCCTCCCTCAGTTGCCTGCAATATTGGTCTTGTGGCCATATGTACCGTGGTACTTGCATATTTGATGGGGGTTTCTTTGGGAAGGATCAGTTTAGGGGTCTGGGCCACCTAGTATCTTTGATTCCTCCAATGGAAGACACAATATATGATGCGTCGATGTTGATAATTGTGGTGCCTCTGTGGGATCGGTATGCTTATCGAAACCACTTTTGCTCATGAATCCTCGAGAAATCTGTCCTTGATCTCTCCTTCGATAATTTTGGATGGAATTGCATCTTGGACCGATGTTTCTACAATCTGCATTGTACGACTGATATCGATCTCTGTTCGACCGAGGTTCACAATTGATATCCCTCTACCTACGGTCCTGTTCGGATAGATGGAACTAGAAGGGGTTCCTAATTGGTCATCCTCGACCCTGATATTCAACTGGTACCAATTATGTACATCGAGCCAGGTTACCGCCAGATATTCAATTAAATTCTGCTTCAGTTGACCTGATGCCACCAAACTCCATTTGTTCAACCCCTGAGTAAAGTCTTGAACAACCCAATTGTCTGTGACCGGTGGAAATTCCATGCGTTCCATCTGGAACCGAGATACGAACTCCCTCAACATTTTGTTATCCTTTTGCTTTACTTTGAAAAGATCTGATTTCTTCGTCGCAACCTTTATTGCCCCGACATGTGCCTTTACGAAAGAATGTGCATGCATGGCGAATGAGTCGATGGAATTCGGTGATAGGTTGTGATACCAGATCATTGCTCCCTTCGACAGAGTTTCTCTAAAATTTTTCACTAGGACAAATTCGATCTCATCATCTTCCAAATCATTTCCTTTTATGGCCCATGTATAGGAAGTGACATGCTCATTGGGATCGGTGGTCCCATTGTACTTAGGGATTTCTGACATGCAAAATTTCTTCGGAATGGGCTTCAGAGCCTCACTTGGGGGGGAACGGCTTCTGCACAAACTTCTTTGAGTCCATACCTTTTAAAATCGGCGGTGCCCACGGTATTTGGTCAACCCGGGAGTTGTACATATCTACTTTCTTATCATTTACCTCAATTTTCTTTTCTCCCGCTTCAATTCGTTTGGTGAGCTCCTTGAGCATTTTCATAATGGCGGGGTCAGGCTCTGATTCATTGGCATTTGACCTTTCTAGATCTGGTTCAGTTTGGCGGGTGACTTCCGGTTCGACCCCACTTGGGGCTCGATGCTGATTTTGTAGCTGTGCAATAACAGCTTGTTGAGCCTGTAACATCTCGAATATTACTTGGAGGTTGACTCCTCCATCTCCTCCACCATGCGTACCTCGACCACCAGATCGACCTTCTCTGCATACGCTTCCTTCGGGATCTACGCCCAAATTTGCATTTAAGGCGATATGCGAACTGACGTCGATTGGATTGGCAATTGGTTCTCCCTCGAGATTAGCCCGAGGCACCTCGACCCCTGGAGCGGCTACATTGTCATTTTCCCCGTGAAATACGAGGCCATTTTCACCACGTGTGGGTTCTATTTGTGAGTTTGACATGTTTTATCCTGAAAATAAAAATACTTACAAGAACAAGCGTAAAATAGTGTGTGTGTTATCGGAATCAGTATTGAACAATCACTATTATCCTTAGCCCCACGGTGGGCGCCAAACTGTTTACCCTATAATTTGGATAACAATTAAACTTATATTGTGGTTTTAAGGATATGTGATTTCACTCAACACCAATTGATAAATATGAAGATAAATGACATAATTAAATTATAATTAAAGCAAAGAAGTGTTCAAACAGGACTTCAGCCCTCAAGTCGAAGTACTCTGAAATTGATAAGTGCAAGAACAATAGGAAAACAGAGTATACTGATGAACAATAATGTGAGCGAGAAAGAAAGAATTATATTGCTTCAATCTCTGTGAATGACGATGCCTTACAAATGATTAGAAACCCCTTTATATAACAGAGGAATTCTACTTATGGTATAACTCTAATTACAAAAGGAAATCAGATAATTAGCTAATTAACCGCTTCTGATTTGATCAGTTTCGGAATTTATGTCGTGATCCTCAACCAGTCACGAATATCTCGCTCTTCCGTAATTATGACATCTTCAAAATCGCTCGGCGTCTGTCTCTCTTGGCTTAGATGATTATCAACCTTGATCTTGAAAGATACTTTGATTAAAACTCAATGTCTTAGCTTCGTGATTTAGTCGAAGTCGACCTTCGATGCAACATTCCGATCTCAATCAAATAGTGAAATTGAATGGCCCCGATTTCAACGGTATACACTTCTATTGTCTCAGTAAAGGTGGTGGAGGGAGAGGTCACTGGTCAGTTTGCAGCTTTTGAAAAATTATATAATAAAAAACGGAATTGAAACATTCAAAGGGGGCTTATGTCTCATAGGTTGAAACTGGATTATGCAATAAGAAAAAACTTGTTAACACCAAGTAAGAAAACATCACTGTCCGTAGACAAAATGTTGATTTGACTTAAAAAACTATACGAATTGTTTGTCTTGAATGATAGTCTCCTTCTTAAACTCATAGTTACAAAGCATTCACTAGGAAACGTTCATTAAACACAAGAAGAAAAATACATAGACTACAAGACACAAAATTGCTTTTTAAAGGATGCATTTTAAGATATGGTATCCTTGTTGTTTACCCTAAAATTTGGATAACAATTAAACTTATATTGTGGTTTTAAGGATATGTGATTTCACCCAATATCAATTGATAAATGAGAAAGCAAATGACTCAATTGAACTACAAAATAAATCAAACCAGTGCGTAAGTTGAACCTAGACCTCGAACTGAAGTAACCTCGATGTGATATTGTAAGAGCAATAAAGAATAAGTAATTCTGATGAACAGTAAGCAAAGCAATAAGCGAGAAAGAAATGATTGTATAGCTTTTCCTCAGTGAACAATGATGACTACAAATGAATGGAATTCCTCTTTATATAGTAAAGAAATCCTAATTAAGGTATACTTCTAATTACAGTAGAAAATCGTATAAACAACTGATTAACCGCTATAGATTTGATCCGTTCCGAGATTCACGCCACGATCCTCGACCAATTGGGGATATCTCACCTTTTCTGTTACAAAGCTATCCCGATATTACTCGAAGTCTATCTCTTCTGGCATTGATTGATGTTGACCTCGATATGGAAAGAGGCTCCGATTTTGGACTCAACGTCTTAGATCTTCGATGCAACGTCCCAATCTCGATCAAATAGTGAAATCGAGTAGCCCCGATTTCTACTGTATACGGATAGTCCCCTCGTTTCTTAGAATATAATGAAAAGAAAATATTTGAGCCTTGATTTTCCTACGACCTCAGTAGACAATGATGTCATCCTCGTGACGTAATGATTGAAGTGACCGAAACGTCCCGTCGATACAGTTCCCCAAACCATTAATGCGCGTCAGTGGGCGGTCGACCACTAGTGCCTCGAACCGTTACCATAAATCTATAAATATGGACTCTTTTGTTGAATCAAACTTTTACTTTCATCTTCATCAGTTCTTCTAAGCCTTTAACCCTCTCAATATTTTCTCTTTAATCACTCCTTAGGCCATTTCTGCTAGTTTCAAACCACCAAAATTTAATACTTCCCTTTTTTCTCTACTCGTACAATGGCGAAAACATTCAAAAATGTTCCACAAAAGGAAAGGCTTCGTTTTCTTATTCACGACCTGTTTGGTGATAAAACACCGACGGAACCGCTCCCTAGGGAGTATGTTCACGGCCGGTGTGTTCTAAAGTCCGACTTCAAAGTTGAGAACCCTCCATCGGTCTCTGGTCGATGTGAGCATGTATCGAGATATATCTGCTCGATAATAGTGGGATATCTCAAGGACGTAAAAATATATTGCAACTAGGGGGACAAAGTTGTAGAGATCCCTTCTCCCGAAGAAAGCATTACTACCCACGTGGAAGGGTAAGTGTTTACACTTACCCTTTCACGCTGGGTCCCCTCGACCCAGTTATCATAGGCATCTTCAAGAGATACCAAGGGACCCTTGTCCAAGTTCACCATTCTTTCCGGCATATCGTGATCATGCTTCGATTCTTTTCCAGCAAATCGAGGGGCTGTCGTTCACCCTCGACCACCTCATCAGGTTATACCGCCCCCGAATCTTTCGGTGGTTGATCAGACTGCAACGTTGAGCGACCAAAGCGTTGTTCTCGAGTGTCGATGAGGAAAAGGATCGGGGGTGGATAAGTCAGTTCGTTCGGGTGAGGACCTGTGACCTTATCCCGAAGGAGAAAATGCCATTTTCCGAGAAATGGAACTCGGAACGTAAGTAACACTTTATTCGTTAGTTTCCATGTTTCTATTCTTTGGCTTCATTTAACATATCTCTTTGTCGTGCAACGGTTTCTTGGATGCCTCGAGAGGTTCCTGACCTCGAAGATTTGGTTCGGAAGCTGGCTTCGACTTCCTCCTATGCTGAGCGTTGTTGGCGCGACTTGGCAAAAGGCAAATGGGAGGCAAAAAACCATGGTGAGTTTCCCTCTCCTTATTTATGAGGTGTTGGTTACGTTCCTGTTTTCTTACTTAGTCTCTTTGTGTTCATGCCTGAACAAAGACGAAGTCTTGAGGCCCCCGAGCAGCAAGGAAGAGGCCATGGCCTCGGTTCCGAAGCTGGGGAAAGATAATAAGAGGAAGAGGGTCTCGATGTCCGAGGACCCCAAACCAAAAAATGCACCAGCTCGAAGACCCAGGAGGAAAATTATCCCTCTTACCATAGATTCGGTCCAAAGTCTGAGGGAAGAAGAAGAAGAGGAAGACAAATGCAATGACTCGACGCTGGTAAGCAAGACCGCCGAGACCGCCAAGTACCCTAAGCCGCTGGTGGATACCGAGACCCTGCCTCGTGATGAGGAGGTTTCGAAGAAAGATTCAGGCAAAGTCCCGAATCACCCGAGGTCGAGGTCATCACTCGCCCAACAAAAACATACCAGAGGGGGTTGATTCCAAGACCCCCATAGCTGAACAGAGCGCCCCGAGTGACTCTGATAAGTGTATTTTACCTGATCTTAACCATATAATTTTTCTCAGTAAAAATATAATATTATCATGTTTCTCCCATATTTTAACTAAATTTTGCAGGAATGATTTTAGAAGAATTGACGTACAAAGTAAGAAAAACTTCAAGAAAAATACTACAAAGAAGTAATGAGCAAGTTATGATGAAAAAAATAATAATTTGTCAAAGGAAAATAAACTCATAAATGACGTTAGACTTTGATAATGCACCAAATCCACACTTACCATGAAGACATCTCAACTTGCCGGGACAAATTTAGAGTCACACGACAAATTTAGATTTACATGACAAAATCTCAACTTGCAAATGAGTAATCAGATTTTCCATGACAAATCCAACTTACCAGCACCAAATCGAGAAGCTCATATTAATTTTCCCTCTTATATAAGAATGGATTTACCAATCAGAAGGGGAAGGCAGAAAAAGAGAAACCTTAGAGCGAGAAGTCTGAATCCAAATTTTTAAGCGTCTCTGTTTTATTTCTTTCACTAGTATCGAGTTATATTTTCTTTTAAATCGCAACAGTGGTTTAATTGTTGTTTATAAATAAATTTAAATGTAGGAAATTACTCTAGTTTCTGCTTTTAATTAAATAGGAGGAATTATTCTTCTCGAATAAATCTTCTTTTTTCTTATTTAATGGACAAGAATATTTTTATTGTTAGTACTAATTCCAGTATGGAGTAACTTTCCTTGTGTTGGGAGAAAGATGGATCTTAATATTTCTATACAATAGTAGATATTATTCCTCACATTCACATGCTTGAGCTAAAATAATTTAACTTTTATCTGCTATTACAGTTAGACGTTATTTAATTTATTAACATCTATCTATCTTGTACTACATATTAACTGTTTATTAGTTCTGTAATCGAGAGAGGCGGAAAAAATAATATAGTTAAGTGTAGTATTGATATATGTTAATATTTATTCAGTAACATCTCTCTCTTTTATGTTATAATTGATTTTACATTTATTTGTAATCGAGAGAGGCGAATAGTGTAATAATCAGTTATAACAAATAGGGTAACCGAAATGGACTTACTAATAAAAGCATGTTTTAGTTCAATCATATAATTCTGGTTCTTTAATATTACTATTTTGAAGATTAATTTATATAACTGAGAGGAGTGCAATTAATTATTCAACTTGAGTAATAATATATATTTCTAATCGTGAGAGGCATTTATACGTTTTTGAGAAATAGAAAGCGAGGAATAATAATTCTACTATATAATAAAAATATTAAGTGAAGTCAAGATCCCAACATCTTTTAATTATATTTGTGAAAAACAAAATATTTTCTATTTGCTCTATTCATGCATTTTTAGTTAGTTAATTTACAACTCAACTCTTTCTGAAATAGTAATTAAAACAAGAAACATCTGTAGAATAGATAAACCAATCTCTGTGGGTTCGACATCTTTCTATACTATTATTTGACAGAGTACGAACAAAAATTTAATATACTCCATACCCTCGTCAGACTCGCTCGGGGCAGTGACAGCAGGTCACTCGCCTTCTCTACCGTCTTTCTCTGAGGAGGCCATAAGGGATGCTCGGGCTATAAGGACATCTGGAATAGGCGTAGTCTCAAGTGAAGAGGATCCCTTTCGGGATTGTTTTACCTGATTCGCATCTACCCTCTTCGAAGGGGCCCAACGCCTTCTAACTCGGGTAAGTGTTATTTGTTGATGTAATTTTCTTTCCTTCCTTATGTCTAACTTCAATTTTTTCTCATATAGGCTTTCTCCAAGTCTTGGGCTGACTTGAACCAATGTGAGGCTGATCTCAGAAGCTTTCGGAGGAGAGAAATGCTCTCAAGCTCCTCTGTGGGCAGAAGGATGAGGAGCTTAGGGACCTCCTAGATGACTTGGCCAGGGTCCGTAAGGAGGAAATCGAGCTAAAAGAGTAGGTAACTATTCTTTTGAAAAAATATGGGCTCGATCCAAAGGTGGAAGATAATGTCTCGATATCTCAGTTACAACAAAAAATTGAGAAGATCGAGCTGTTCCAGGGGGGGGGGGGGGG
>ML299256.1:0-13660 GCA_005239495.1 Nicotiana undulata
CCACCAAACTAACACTAATAATTATTTGTGTCAAAATCAATATTTTTAAAATGTGTGGCATAACTATTAACTTAATTGTACAAAGTTTGCATTTTCAACTACTAGTATAATATACTTAAACTAAAGGAATTCTACGCTAAAATACTACACATTACTATGCTACAAGGCTCTAAATTTTACTACGCTACAAGGGTGTACATTTTAGTACGCTAAAAAGGTCTAGATTTTACTACGCTAAAAAATAATCTAAACTAAACATAAACAACAAAAAAAATTAATTGCAAATATATATATATATACCTATGGGTTCCGGGCTCGATATTTTGAGGCCCAGTGCCACCAAACTAACACTAATAATTATTTGTGTCAAAATCAATATTTTTAAAATGTGTGGCATAATTATTAACTTAATTGTACAAAGTTTGCATTTTCAACTACTAGTATAAGATACTTAAACTAACGGAATTCTACGCTAAAATACTACACATTACTATGCTACAAGGCTCTAAATTTTACTACGCTACAAGGGTCTACATTTTACTACGCTAAAAAGGTCTAGATTTTACTACGCTAAAAAATAATCTAAACTAAACATAAACAACAAAAAAATTTAATTGCAAATAAAACACAAAACGACATGAAAACACATATATATCCAGATATTAACAGACAAATTTATATTTTTTTTATAAAACACTAATATTAAGTACGGATAAATTTAACATACTAGTTTCGCAAAAAAAACACAAAACGAAATAGAACACATACAAATCAAATAATATGCAGTATTATAAAAGTTTAAACATAAAATAAATCGAAATACCTCGATTTAGAGTTTTCGGAAAGCAAATCGATTAAAATTTTGACTCCGGAAGTGTGAATCCACAATAATACGAAGTTTTACTCCAAAGTGGGACCTACGTTCTTCACCTTTTATGTGACGGGGGGGCTCAAATTTTTTTTTTTTAAGAAAGTGGGGCAGCGGGGTGGGGGACCAAACCAGTGGAGAAAATTAAAAATTTGGGAAGAAGACGAGTGGTTCGTCTTGAAGAGGATGAGGGTATTTTTAAATTAAGGGTATAGCGCCCAAATACCTGGCACTATACATAAAGTTTTATGTATAGCGCCGGGTATTTGGGCGTTATACCTCGGCGTGGAAGCTTTTTACATATAGCGCCCATGTACTGGGCGCTATACATTAACGACGTTAATGTATAGCGCCCCGTACTTGGGCTCTATATATACTTTGGTCTTTTTTTTACACCTATTTTGGTTCTTTTAGTCCAAAAACACAACATTTTGGTTCTGGACGCGTGTTTTCAGGAGTTGACATTCTTTTCTTCTCTTCTAAGTAATTCCAACTGCACCACGCCTAGCTTCTGTCGATGATTATGGTGCCATAAAAATTAATATGCCAACCCTTTTAAACCTAATCTAGCTACACTATCTAAGTGACCCTCACAAAGTTAATCAAGGTGTGTGGCATCGCTATATAATTACTTACGGGTTTAATAATTAGGGACGGTTTAACAGAGTTGGTGGCCTAAAGTAAACTTATATTTAAAGGCCCTTTAATATATGAGTGCTGCTATTTGTCCAAACTCAGCGTGGCTCAACTTTGTCCACACCCGTGAAATACCACTAAAGCCCTTCTCTTCACAATTGGCTTAATGGTCATTTTTCCCTCCAAAATATTTCCCTCCAAAATTAGTTAATAAATATTGATTATCCCAAAACATTGATCCCATAAATCATCATTATCTCATGCATGGGCATTCATATTTTTCCTTTTATACGGTATAATTATTACATATTTAAAAAAAAAAATACAATTTATAATATTGCGTATTTTTTTAAATACAATTTATACGGATGGGGAGTTCAAAGGTCTAGTATGTATACATAATATTATTTTTTCATTTATATACTATAACTTGTCATATCATACACTTATGTTAATATAGAGCTTTCATTAAACACATAATTCACCACCCTTATTCTTAACCTAAACATGAATGCTAACATAGAAACTAGTTTGGAGCCATTAAACCCGAATAACATCCTAGAAACTAGGTCAGATCAACTAAGAAATGCATTACACATATCATTGAGGTTGAATTCGGACGCCAGTTTGATGAATGAAGATGATTCGATCGACATTAATTCAGACGACAACTTCAATAATGGAGAAAATCATGTTGACGATGCTGATGCTGATGCTGATGACGATGATTATGATTATGATGATGATGATGATGATGACGATGACCATTATTTAGAGGAAGAGGCAGAAGTTGGAGAGGAAAGGGAAATGCCTAATGAGTTCAATGAAGAAGATCTCATAACTGGTCCAATTACTAGGATGAGGTTCACTAGTAAGGATGTTATGTTTGATTTTTACAAAAAACACGCAAGATTATCAGGGTTTTGCATTGTTAAAAGAACATCAAACAAAAAAGGTGGTGATATTGTTAGGTATGTTCAATATGGGTGTGATAGGTCTAGGAAACCAAGGAATAAGCATGTTACCAAGAGGATGAACTGCCCTGCTAGAATAAATGGAGTTTTGGAGGAGAATGGTTCATGGCGTGTTTCAAATGTTGTTAAAAAACATAATCATCAATTGGAACTAGCACTATCGCGATTGATGGCTCGACACAGATCGCTTAGTAGGCCTCTTAAGAGAACTCTTGTTGCCAAAGATATTGCTGGCTTAAGACCCTCAAAAACTATAAGGGTCGCTGAAGTACTTGCCGGTGGCCCCGAAAATCTGGGTTGTACACCAAAGGATTGTTGAAAATATATTTTGAAGAGTAGAAAGCTTCATTTGCAGGAAGGGGACGCACAATCATTGCTCAAGTTCTTCAGTGACATGCAGCAAAAAGACAGGAAATTTTACTACTCCGTAGATGTGGATGGTTTTGGTCGACTTCGTAATGTCGTATGGGTTCATTCACACTCCAAGGTTGTATATGAGGAGTTCCATGATGTAATATGCCTCGATAAAACATACCTAGTGAATCATTACAATATGTCATTTGCTTCATTTCTTGGTGTAAATCAGCATAGGCAGTATACTTTTGGGATGTGCTCTTATGTCTAGTGAAGATATAATAAGTTACAAAATAGTGATCTCTACATGGCTTGGGGCTCTAAACAATGTTCGTCCATTAGCTATCATGACTGACCAATATAATAGTATTAAGGCTGCCATAAATGAATTGATGCCAAATACGGTACATGGATTTTGTATTTGGCACATATTCACAAAGTTGCCTACAAAGTTAAGTAGAGTTCTTGATGATAAGATTGCAAAGGCATAATTTAAGGCCTTAGTCCTTGATAGCATTAACGTTGCTGAGTTTGAGAGAAGATGGACTGAATATATTGAAAAATATAATTTAGATGAAAGGGATTGGTTTTATAAGCTGTATTTGGAGAAGGAAAAGTGGGTTCCTGTATACCTAAATGACCACTTTTGGGCTGGGATGTTGTCCACACGGAGAAGTGAAGGCATGCATGCTTTCTTTGATGGATTTATCACCCGCCAAAGCACTTTGAAACTGTTTTTTCAGCAATATGAGTTAGCCATAAGATTAAAGTTCGAGAAAGAATTGGAAGCTGAATATAGGTCAAGGTGCTTTGAACCAAAATGTTTGTCTGAATTCGCATGGGAGGAAAAACTTCAAAAATGTTATACTCGTGAAGTGTTTGAATTTTTTCAGTTACAATTAAGGAAATTGTTCTATTGTGAAATCACCACCCCTGAAGATCATCAAGCAACCCCTGGAGTGGAAAAATACATTATATCAGATTCTTCGCTAAGGAGTTTTAACACTAGAGATCCATTTGTATTCACGGTTGAATATACTCCTATTGGTGAATATCTAAGTTGCAGTTGCAAGTGGTTTGAAACAAGGGGTATTCTATGCTATCATATACTAAAGGTGTTGTCTCACAAGAGGATTAAAAACGTTGACGAGAGGTATATATTGAAAAGGTGGAGAAAATAAGTTGTTCGTCCGCACTTGAAACGTTTCTTTCTAGGAGGTTACCCACGTATGACTTCTGAATACATGATGTACAAGAAACTATTAAAGCATTTTGAACGGGTTTGCGATATTGCATTGGACACTGAAGTGATGAGGCGATATATTAAGTATAACTTGAACATATTGGAACATGAACTTATGAATTGGGATGATGATATGATAGTTCCAAATTGGGATTTGAAAGATGCACATGATGGTGAGGGTGAAGGTCAGGGTGAGGGTGAAGTAATAGATATAAGAGATCCTAGATATGTAGCTTCTCCTGGATGTCCAAGGTTGAATAGATATAGAGGGCGAATTGATTCATACTTTAGAAGTTCACAAACGGGTGGTGTAAGTGGAGTTAGAGGTAATAGGAGGGGTAGAGGTGGTGGTAGAGGTGTTGGTAGAGGTGGTGGTAGAGGTGTTGGTAGAGGTGTTGGTAGAGGTGGTGGTAGAGGAGGTGGTAGAGGCCGTGCTAGAGGAGGTGGTAGAAGTCATCCGCTAACGGAAGGAATTGAGGTAAAGTTTAACAAATTTGATTTAATATTTTATTTTATTTTAGGTAAATAAATTTCTTAATATTCTTATTTACTCTAATTACAGCAAGATGATACAACAGTACAACCACAGAGTAGCTTGCCTGATCTAAATGATGAAGCATATTGGGAAGTAGAAGACTTGACCGTTTAGTTTGAGATGATTTAAGTTTGAAACTTGTAATTTGATTTGAGATATTTTTTTTTGATTTTATTGAATTTTTTTTAAAAACGTGTGGTATTTTATTGTTCATAAATATGAATTATATTATTCAATAAATGTGAATTATATTTGTGTTGTACAATCCTACCTTCAACATTCAACATATTTGTGTTAGTTGCATTTTTTTAAAGATAAAACCGTGCCTAATCTCACTCTCTTCTTACATGAAATACAACAACTACACTGCCAATGCAGTGTAGATTTTACCAAAAGAAAAAAAAATACCAAACCAACCCATTTAACTACCCTATATAGCATTTACTTTTACAAATTAATAACATACCAACCGATTTAACTTCTCAATGCATCATTTACTCTACCATTTAGGATTTTTTAAATGATAAAAAAAATTATAGTAAATAAAATCAAGATGCAGATTAAAATTTCAAAACAAAATACTTCAAATGTTATAAAAGATAATAAAAATCGACATAATAGCAAAATAAAAGATAATAAAAAATCAACACAACAAACGCATCCTAGTATCAAGTGAAAAATGGATTAGTACAAACCGGATATCCTGCTCCCTTCACGTCAACATCGAAGATAGCAGCCTGTGGTGAAACATCAACCAACGTAAATTTGACGACGAAACCTCCCCTTAAACTATTCTCCAACACAAAAAGTCTCAAGCCTTCCTAGAACCTTCTTCGAAAACCAACGGTCGTCATATTTACATACCATTCTTTGCCACGATGTCGAAGAGACGCCTGCTCTAATTCTGGAGGAATATGCTTGTACAACTTTCTTGGAATATACTATAGAAAAAAGTATATATATTAAGTTTCGGAAAATATGAAGTTTAAAAGACATAATATCAATAAGTTACTGTAACATTCAAAGAAATAAAGTTTAATGGACATAATAATTTACCAGATACTGGTCGTAGATGCACTCATTAGACATAACTGCTTCAAATATTGGAGGATACTCTTCTTCAGTCTCACTGCTAGTAGAAGATTAAGAACGGACATCACTCCTAGTAGAAGAGTTAGATCGTTGGGTAGAGGAAGAGGCATCCATAGTTTAGGAGTTGAGAATGTGAGTGTGTTTTAGGTCTTTTAGTGTTTGAGTATGTGATTTTGTTTTAGGTCTTTATGTTTAACGACCCGACCGGTCGTTCCGTAGAATTTGTATTATAATTACTGTTATTGACTTGTCATAGGTTGGTTATACTGTTATTGATGTGTTAGAGTTGGTAGGCTTGAAATCAGAATAGTTATAATGAGAAATTAGTCACTTAGTGTTTAAAAATAGCCTTAAAGTTAGAAAAGTCAACTGAGAGTTGACTTATTTGTAAACGACCTCGGAATGCGGATATGGCTCGGATAGCTTCATTAGGTGATTTGGGACTTAGGAGTGTGTTCGGAATATTTATGTGATGTCCAATGTAGAACTAGGCTTGAATTGGCGAAAGTTAGTTTTTGGCGATTTCCGGTTGGCAGTGGAAAATAGGCTATCGGGGTCGGAATGGAATTTCGGAAGTTGAAACACGTTCTTAATGTCATTTTGGATATTTGTGCAAAATTTCAGGTCAATCGCAGTTGTTTTGGATAGTTTCGGCATCATTGGTGGATTTAAGAATTTTGAAAGTTCTTAGGCTTGAATCCAATGTGATTTTGGTGTTTTGATGTTATTTTAATTGTTTTGAGAGTACAACTAAGTTTGAATGATCATATGGGATGTGTTGGTAAATTTTGTTGGGGTCCCGAGGGGCTCGGGATTGATTTCGGGTGATTAACAGACTCATTTAGGCTTGAATAAATTGCTGGTTTTCTGGTATTTGCACAATAGGAATTCCTTCATTGCGATCGCGTGAGGAGAGTTGCGATCGCGTAGTGCATATTGAGAGGGGGAAGGATTTACCCTCTGCGATCGCATGAGTGTGCTCGTGATTGCAGAGGTTGATCAGGTCGAGAAGTGCGATCACGTGGACTTGATCGCGATCGCGTAGGGTCAGTCAGGCGCGTGGGGGTGAGGTCAAATGGTCTTCCTGATCGCGTGCGACTGGTTGCGATCGCGTGGGGTTGAGCTGTTGTGAAGCACGGTCGCGTGGATTATGCCGTGATCGCAGTGAGTAAAGCAGGGGCCAGGGAATTTTGTTCTTCGCGATCGCGTGAGGACTTCCGCGATCGCAGTGAAGAAATAACTGGGCAGTTATAAAATAAACCCTCCGCGGCTATTAACCATTTTAACACCATTTTTGAACGGAAAAAGAGCTTGGAGGCGATTTTGAAAAGGGAAAATTAGTGTTCATCATAGAGGTAAGTGTTTTGGACCTTAAAACTCGATTGTAGGTGAATTAAGACCTTAATATCAGTGTAAATTTATGGAAAATCAGTAGAAAAAGGGGAAATTAGGGCTTGAGATTATGAGACCTTTAGGGGTCGATTTGAGGGATCAAACGGGCTCTGATTTTAGCGTTCTTTATATGTACGGACTCAGGAGACTACGTAGAACATTTTGGTATAAAAGTTTCTGAGTTCTGAGACGCGGGTCCGGGTGTCGGGTTTTAGCAAATTTTGGGTTTTGAGCTAAAATTGATATTTTTCAATTGGAATTCATTCCTTAAGCATAATTTGATGATAAAGGTCTGATATTTATAGATTTGGAGCACTCGAGAGTTGATTCGAGAGGCAAGCGTATTGCGAAATAGTTTCCAGGCTAGCTTGAGGTAAGTAATGTCTTAAATTCCTGCCCTGAGGGTATGAAACGCCGGACTATGCACCCTTTCATGGGTTTTGAAATTCAAAGGTTGAAACATTGGAGATATATTCCTTACTTAGGCAACTATTGAGTTGCGAAACCGAATTTTTAAAGACTATGCTTAATAGCATTGATATAGTTTGATATGATTTGGGTTGTAAGCCTTGTTTGGGGCCTAGTGCCGAATTGTTTATCCCTTGGGGGCTGTTTTTACTATTTCCTCACTGATATGTTATGATTTTAACTCAGTCTTTTCTCGATAAATTGTTTTGACACTCAGAGTATTTTGATACTATTTCTTGAAAAATGAAACACTATTTTTGGGTCGAGAACCCGGTATATTTATGGCTTGAAGGGCATGATGAGAGTGTGTGACTGAGTGAGGCTGCAGGCCTATATTGTGAGGATGATATGATATGAGTGAGGTTGCGGGCCTATATTGTGTGTGATTTATGCCATGCTGTGACTTGTTATAGCGCTTGGGTTGTAGGATCCCCTCCGGAGTCTGTACACACCCTCAGTGAGCGCAGGTACCTAATGAGTGATGCCCACAGGGCTTATGCTGAGTGATTGTGAGGTTGCCTGATGGGCAGAGTGACTGTGAGGTTGCCTGATGGGCAGAGTGATTGTGAGGTTGCTTGATGGGCTAATGTTAAAAGAAATTGGTACGAGAAATGATTATGGCCCGAGGGGCAGTTTTATGAAAATTTTACTGAGTTTTTTACTACGATTCACTTCGATTTTCAAACTGGCTTTTACTGAGAATTTTACTGAGATATATTGATATTATACTTGTTTTAAAGGATTTCTGAAAATTGGTTTTCGAACTTATGTATTTGGTGAATACTTCCTGTGACTTGGTGTTTTACTGCTTTTGTGAATTGGTGTATCTGTACTGTGTGTTTTATATTTCTCAGACTGCGATTTATTTTCATTACTACTGAGTTGGCGTACTCATAAAGACTCCCTGTGCCTTTGTGCACAGATTCAAGTGACGGTCCGGAGCAGTAGCTATCCTTGTTCATAGCAGCAGCTTACGGGATTTCGAGGTAGCTGTCCAGCATCCACAACTTCTCCATTTCCCTTCCTTATTTAGTTTTAGCATTGCATTCCTAGACTTATTTAAGACCTTAGCATAGTTAGTTTTGTTTCGTAGATGCTCGTGACCATGTTGACTCCAGTCTTGGGAGGTTTGCTTAGAGTTGTTTAGACTATTATTGGGACGCTAAGACTTAATGAAAATGATTTATTGCTATGTTTGCTGTTACTATTGAATTGTGAATTATTATAATCGAACAAATTGATAGTTATATGATGGTTGGCTAGCCTAGTTCCACGATAGGTGCCATCACGACCTGTTAGGATTTGGGGCCGTGACAAGTTGGTATCAGAGCTTTAGGTTGCATAGGAATCAACGGTCATGAGCAGGTTTAGTAGAGCCTTGCGGATCGGTACGGAGACGTCTGTACTTATCTTTGAGAGGCTGAAGAACCCTTAGGAAACATTCCACATTCTTGAATTCTTATCGTGCAAATCCATTTATTCAGCCAAAAGCGTAACTTTTTGAATTCCTTTCATGTATTCGAATGCGCACGCGAGCGCTTGGCATCAATTATGTGTCGGCGGCTTGTCACTTCCTTGGGTGAGATGTGATTTTTAACATGTTAATAATGGGCCAGTCGGAAGGACTTGAGGCCGAATTTTGTCTGTGGCTTGAGTGTTGAGATTTAATTTGGGTGAGCACATGTGTTGGGGCACTTATATGTCCATTTGTGTCCTTATTGATGGAACTTTGTGACTAGATGACTATATGGTGAGTGTGATCGGATAGTTAGATGTATTCAAGTTGTTTGATTGTGACCACAATGAATTGGCGGGAGATGTGGAAAGAACCATTGATTATTTGACTTCTGTATTGAGTTAGAATATGGCTTCGAGTTATGAGTATTGAAGGACCTCTTGTGTAGTTTAGTTGTGGAGTGAAGAGTGTTTTCCTGTTATGTTATGAGTTCCTGTAATGTCTTTTGAGCTGACCAATGCTCCAGTAGCATTCATGTATTTGATTAGCGGTGTATTCAGGCAGTGATTACACTCCTTTGTTATTGTATTTATTGATGGCATCCTGTCGTACTCACGTAGCCATATATAGCATACTCGGAATTTGATGATGGTATCACAAGGATATATGGAGGAGAAGCTTTGTGCGAAGTTCTCCAAGTATGAATTTTTGGCTCAGTTCAATAGCATTCTTGGGACACGTGGTGTCCAGTGAAGGTATCCATGTGGTCAGACAAGTGTGAGTAGAGCTTCCAGAAGCTCAAGATTCCTCGACCACAACTCCAATGTTAGTATTGCCATCAACTTTAGGTTTTTATATCGCTTATTGTGATGTCTCGAGGGCAGGAATTAGTTATGTTCTGATGTAGGAGGGTAACGCGATTGAGTAATAGCTATGATCTTCGGAAGTGTATAGAGAGATATCAGTTGAGGCTAAGCAGACAGGGGTATCTCCTGCGGGTTGTCCCGAGGTGTGTGGTCCTTATGTTGATATGTAGTAAGTTTCTACCAGTAAATGATGTATGTTGTAATTTGAGTTTAGATCGCTTGTGGAAGTTGGCATGACCATTTCAATGGTGGATGCGAGATTTGTATTTGATTTGAGGGTTAGATGGTTTGGGTCATATGATCTTATGAAGGATCTAGCTGAATCTCAGCATAATATGGTGGCAGTGATAGCGTATGGGCATTGTGAGTTACTGTTTGTCTTGATCCTTGGCTTTGAGCCAAGTGGGGGAGTTCGTTATTGATAAGTTGATTACACGATTATGTGTTGTATTGGTTTCGGTTGAAGGTATGTTGGTGAATCAATTATGACCTACGGAGGTGGAGTCTGGGAATGACTCGAGTGATGGAAATTTCTTCGATACAAGCTGTAATGTACTTTATGGATAGTGGAATTCATTGAATGATGGAGTTGTACTGGTAAGTGTAGAGTGTGCAATGTATGAGTGTGCTTGTTGCTTCAAGGGTGTGGATTACTTTCCTAGTATGTGGATTGCAAGCGGGGTCAGGACGTTCTGTTTACTTGGTTAGTGTAATTGAAATTGCGTAGAGTAAATGACATTCAAGAATGGTTCAGGCGGATTCAAGGTTATATGTACCGATCGAGGATCTTCAAGGTGTGAGAAGGGCTAGAACTGAGATTTACGGGGAAGGTGCCAAGGCTTATGGTGTATTTTCATTATCATGGATTCTATCCATCAGTATCAGGAAAGAGAAGGTAATGACTTTAAATTCGCAGGAAGTCTCTTTAGGGTAAATATTTCCAATGTGGTGCATTTGGGGATAATTGAGGGAGTATTCAGCGGCTTATGAGCCTTAAACGATATATTTTATGCTTGGGTTTCGTGCGGGGAGTCGGGATTGAGAATTTTGGTATTATGGCAAGAAAAGCATCAATTCGAAGGTAAGTCAGAAGGAACTTGAATGAATAGGACAACTTGGTAGTAGGTCGGATCGGCATGATAAACGATGAGGGATATGATTAGTTCTGTGGGTGTTATGAAGTAATGAGTTGTTACAGGCGTTTCTTAGCAATTCTCTTGGAGTTTGGGGGCATGCGTAGCTTGGTTGAGTTAGAAGGATTCAGTCCTGGCAGTTTGGTGTTGTACAAATGTGGTTCGGGAGTTCTTGATGATTTCTACCACGGTTAGAGATGTATATTTCTACTGGCGTGAGGGCCATGTGATGTATAGTGATTTTGCTTCTAGATGGGATCAAATGAAAGTTCTTGGCTAGTTGGGTACGTAGTTTTTTGTGGCTAGGAAGAGAGAATGAAGTTCTCATATTTATCATAGGATTGCATGGAGTATGCGGTATTTTGTGTATAGTGGAGAGTGACATATGTGAGGTCAAGGTTCAGTTATGGAAAGAATGTCAGAACTGGAAATTTCAGATGATTAGGTAAAGGATACCACTATTGGGTGGCTGGATGAGAGTATACATTCATAAAGGACAATGTGTTTAAGGCAATGTGTTTGAGTAAGGGTGCATCATTGGTGTTACGACACTCTCTTGTTGGATCGACTGCCGATATTCAAGTTTGTTGGTGGCATGGAAGAATTATAGGAGTATCCCCGTGGAATGATTGAGTATTAGAGACATGTTATATATTCGAGTGGTGGAATTGGGATCAGATATAGTAATTGGTGCGCCTCATGGATTTTTGAGACTGGGAGTTTTCATGAACATTGTAGTTGTGAACTACGAGGATGCGAGCAAAGCTAGTCAGGTGTTAGTATATGTCATGATTCAGTCGTTATGAACGTTCGGAGAGTTATCTACCTGTTGTGGGTGACCAGAGTTGACTTAGGGTTATTGGTAGGCCAGTATGGGTGTTGCAGGATTGAGACGTATTGGTTATGTTCTTTTTGGTTCGGGTGGCATGGTATCGTCCGATTTCCCCGTGGTTATGGCCATGCACCTTGAGTAATTGATGTCGAATTTCGCATGGTTATGGATTTTGAGCAGGGTGTCTTTGAGTATTTCATGTGGTCCAGTAGTTGGATGGGATCACGCTTTGTAGCAGAGTTAAGTAGAGGGATGATCCTTGGTGTAGGAATTTTGTGATATGGTTTCACGATGTGTATCAGGCTTTTAGCATGATGTGGTAATGGCAAGAGTAATGACAGGATAGTCCTCTCATGTAAGTCTTCTCTATTTTACGAATTGAGCTCTTAAGATGTTGTTATTGAGTGCACGAGTTGCACAAGTTATGGCTCTGGATGGTATTGATGCTGATCGAGCGAATGGTTGCTGGTTTCTATGTGTTTCTTTCATATCGGCACCATATGAAGGTGTTAAAGCAAGGCTTTGTTTGATAAGAGGTTATTTACCGGTGTTGGGTTGTTATGAGCAGCAATTAGGATTAGGAGTCATCGCTATGAGTGTTGAGTCATGCGGTATATTATGTGATTTCATCTTGTATTGCGGATATGGCTTGATACAGCGTGTTCAGCCTATTTCAGCTTATAGTTGTGGGATTAGAACTTGTAAATCATTTCAGAAGTGGAAATTTAGTTCTAAGGTTTATGGGTCAGGATCGGACTTCGAACTTTCAACTATGTTGCGCTATTAGACCTATATGGGGTAAGGTGACCTGGAATCACCTCCGAAAATGTGCATGGTAGGTTACACATAAATTTTGGTGGTTTCTGGAACAACTCTAAGAACGTTCGAGGACGCACGTGTGTTTAAGTGGGGGAGAATGTAACGACCCGGCCGGTCGTTCTGTAGAATTTATATTATAATTACTGTTATTGACTTGTCATAGGTTGGTTATACTGTTATTGATGTGTTAGAGTTGGTAGGCTTGAAATCGGAATGGTTATAATGACAAATTAGTCAATTAGTCTTTAAAAATAGCCTTAAAGTTGGAAAAGTCAACTGAGAGTTGACTTATTGGTAAACGACCTCGGAATGCGGATTTTATGGCTCGGATAGCTTCGTTAGGTGATTTGGGACTTAGGAGTGTGTTCGGAATATTTTTGTGATGTCCGGTGTAGAATTAGGCTTGAATTGGCGAAAGTTAGTTTTTTGCGTTTTCCGGTTGGTAGTGGAAAATAGGCTATCGGAGTTGGAATGGAATTCCGTAAGCTGGAACAGGTTCGTAATGTCATTTTGGATATGTGTGCAAAATTTCAGGTCAATCGGAGTTGTTTTAGATAGTTTCGGCATCGGTTGTGGATTTTAGAATTTTGAAAGTTCTTAGGCTTGAATCCGATGTGATTTTAATGTTTTGATGTTATTTTTAGTGTTTTGAGAGTGCAAATAAGTTCGAATGATCATATGGGATGTGTTGGTAAATTTGGTAGGCGTCCCGAGGGGCTCGGGATTGATTTCGGGTGATTAACGGACTCATTTAGACTTGAATAAATTGCTAGTTTTTTGGTTTTTGCACAGCAGGAATTCCTTCATTGCGATCGCGTGAGGAGAGTCGTGATCGCGTAGTGCATATTGAGAGGGGGCAGGATTTAGCCTCTGCGATCGCATGAGTGTGCTCACGATCGCAGAGGTTGAGCAGGTCGAGCAGTGCGATCGCATGGACTTGATCGCGATCGCGTAAGGTCAGTCAGGCGCGTGGGGGGGGGGGGGGGGGGGGC